>MJUT01013065.1:12325-43597 GCA_002080005.1 Gigantidas platifrons
ATGTCCCCTGTACTGCTGATGGTGTCTGTACCATTTAATAAAATATTTTCAAGCTTTACGTCCACCTTGCATATTTGATTCCAGGCTTTGAGTAAGAAAGTGTATGGATGTAAATGAGCATGAGAGATTATCCAACTTGAGACTTAGACATAAACTAGGAAGAATTGTTTTAGATACCTAAAACTTGTGTCTCCCCTTAATGCGGCCATCTGTACAACAACCTATCTCGAAAGACAAAAATGTTATAGCCTGGACAAGAAAATACTATTTAAAAAACCATTATGTGACCTTGAGGTCAAAGTCCTAAGAAGTTCATTACAGTATGCAACACACCGCCTTATGGTCATGCACCCACATAACAAATATCATTGACCTATCTCGAAAGACAAAAATGTTATGGCCCGGACAAGAAAATACTATCTAAAAAACAATTATTTGACCTTGAGGTCAAAGGTAAAGGTCCAAAGAAGGTCATTACGATATGTGACACACCACCTTATGGTCATGCACAGACATACCAAATATCATTGACCTATTTCGAAAGAAACAATTATTTGACCTTGAGGTCAAAGGTCAAGGTCCCACAAACCGACACACCGCCTTATGGTCATGCACCTACATACCAAATATATTTGACATATCTCGAAAGACAAAAATGTTATGGCCAGGACAAGAAAATACTATTTAAAAAACAATTATTTGACCTTGAGGTCAAAGATCAAGGTTCAACGAAGGTCATTACGATATGCGACACACCACCTTATGGTTATGCACCCACATACAAAATATCATTGACCTATCTCGAAAGAAACAATTATTTGACCTTGAGGTCAAAGTCCCACAAAGGTCATTATGGTATGTGACACACCACCTTATGGTCATGCATCCACATACCAAACATCATTGACCTATCTCGAAAGACAAAAATGTTATGGCCCGGACAAGAAAATACTATTTAAAAAACAATTATTTGACCTTGAGGTCAAAGGTCAAGGTCCAATGAAGGTCATTACAGTATGCAACACACCGCCTTATGGTCATGCACCCACATACCAAATATCATTGACCTATCTCAAAAGAAACAATTATTTGACCTCGAGGTCAAAGGTCAAGGTCCCACAATGGTCATTATGGTATGCAACACATCGCCTTATGGTCATGCACCCACATACCAAATATCATTGACCTATCTCAAAAGACAAAAATGTTATGGCCAGGACAAGAAAATACTATTTAAAAACAATTATTTGACATTGAGGTCAAAGGTCCAGGTCCAACAAAGGTCATTACGGTATGCAACACACCGCCTTATGGTCATGCACCCACATACCAAATATCATCGACATATCTCGAAAGAAACAATTATTTGACCTTGAGGTCAACAGTCAAGGTCCCACGAAGGTCATCACAGTACACGACACACCGCCTTATGGTCATGCACCCACATACCAAATATCATTGACCTATCTCGAAAGACAAAAATGTTATGGCCCGGACAAGAAAATACTATTCAAAAAACAATTATTTGACCTTGAGGTCAAAGGTCAAGGTCCAACGAAGGTCTTTACAAAACGTGACACACCGCCTTATGGTCATGTGCTCACATACCAAATATTATTATATAGATAGGTGTGAATTATGGGGATTTATCCGAGAAATAAATTCCGGTATTTCACATGTGAAATATCAGTTTTTTCCCGCCGGAACTACTTTTACACAACTATAAGTGTGGTGGTTACGTCCCTTGTTGTGGTACGGTGAATACACATACGATTGTAAACTGAAAAAAATCCACGAAATGTATTGACGACTTTTGCACATAACCAACATGACGTCATTGGCGTCATCTGAAGACTTCCAGCTTGAAACGTAAAGATTAGACGTTATTTGGCTTCGTTTACGCTTCAATTTTGATCAAATTTAACTAAAATAAGTTTTCAAGGTAAGCATTTTAATTATTTTTGTGCATTGTTGTAAATATGACATGTAGGATTTCACATTTTCAAGATGGCAGATCCTACCAGCTGAACCCATTAGTATCATTGCTCGTAGATTCATACGAGTGGAATGAAATATACAAATAAAAAAAATAATATATAAGAAATTTTGAAAGTCTATATAATAAACAGTATAACTAAATCATACATTTTGAATATCAAAATAAGGCCACTCGTAACCGAATACGCATTAATGATTAAACTCGTGGGCGGAACAAGTTCCGCCCACTCGTTTAATCCTTATGCGTACTTCGGTCACTCGTGGTCTTACTTTGATATTCAAAATCTACGATTAGTTATACTATATTCATTGACCTATCTGGAAAGACAAAAAAGTTATGGTCTGGACAAGCTTCGCTGAGAAGAAGAAGAGGAAGCGGAAGAAGAAAAAAATCAGACTAAAACAATGTCTCCCTTCGTTCAAAGGGGAGACATAATTAAAGTAAACAGCCATGAAAATAAAGTTTAAACAGGGGATAGGGTTATGGTGTTTAACATCACTTTCAACAATATTTCAATTATATCTTGGCTGTCAGTTTTATTGGTGGAGGAAACTGGAGTACTCGGAGAACCCCCCCCCCACTACAGTATAAACAGTGATAGTCCACTAGTCAACAAATTCAACCAATATCAACAAAACAAACAATCACCTCTCATCCTAACATACTGAACACAAAAAAGAACATGACAGGACAGGCACAAAAATGTGACAGGGTTAAACAGGTTAATGGGATGCCAGTGCTGTTATTGTTGAGTTGCATATCAAATTCAGTACTTTAAAGCACTCAATAAATTATTTTATTTCCAATAACTATAATTATTTTTTCTTTTTCTTTCGTTGTCTCTCTGCCTCCATATCTGTAAGTTTCTTGTCCATTTTCTTTTGTAACCGTGCTTTCTTTGTAGGATCAGGTAATTTACTAGGTACCCCACTACCTCTATATAAAACCCCTTCCTTTATAATGGTGGCTCTTGCTTGTGCTCTCACCTCATCACCACATCCATGAACCTCTGGCATGGAATGATTTAGACAAAAACGTCTTTGACAAAATTCACATGTATGTCCCAAAACCATTGTTTTTACTTTACATTTTGTAAAATTACATTTACTGTCGAGTTCTTTTGTTGATGCAATAAGTGCATCAAAGTCATCAGGATCTACATTTTGTAATTTTGCGATCACATCTTTCTCTGCATTTGTCTTTACATTTTTCTTGCCAGATTGTGGTTTCTTTATGTCCTCAGGTCTATTTTTAGCACTATCCTTTCTATTTTTGGCACTTTTTGCATTTTGTGATGCTTCCTTTTGCATTCTAGCACAATGTATTTCATGAAGGCTAAAATTAGCTCTGATGACATCTTTGCTACAATGTTTACACACTAATTTATCGCTGTTTGACGTTGGAGGTACACGTTCCTCTAAAGAAATGTTCTCTAGTGATTCATCCTGCTCGGTGGGTGGCTTGTTTGGTATTTGGTTAGTATCTTTATTAGGTATTTCCTCTTCTGTTTTAACCCCAGGTTTAGATACAACTAGATGTCTTTCTTTATCAATTCCTTTGCTTACATGCACTAGTCCCATTTTCTCTGATAACTGAAAAATACAATATCAAGATTGTTAAACTTTCTCCTGTTTGCTGGCTATGTGGGATTTCTGATCCAACAAATAACTGAAACTTCATTGTATGCAAAACACCATTTATAGATCATGACCCTAGCAGCCATGTCAAATTTCAAATCGACAATAAAAGTCTAATATAGTCCTGACGATGAGCACTGGTCCTCCGGCCCAAGATAAGTAAAACTTTGTTCGGACCAGTAAATTTTAGTTTTTTATAAAGAACTATATAAAAATAAATTCATGAATTTGATTCGGACCAGTAAATTCAAATTTTCATTTCGAGGACTGCTAATGACGTCCATCAAACTAACATTCCAGCAAAGTTTGTGTCCATTTGGCACAATAGTTAAACAGAGAATTAGATAACATATGGCACAGATGCCCATAACACAGAAAAAGACAACAGATAAACAAGTAATTCAACCATAGTTGACAGGGCTAAGAATTATGAATATTGATTGTTATGTCATCCTTTCAGTGTATTTCAATGCAGGAGGGCAGACATCTTGTTTTTCATTTTTGTGATAGATTGTGGTCTTTTTGAGTGTAAAATAATCTGTGCAGGTTTTTTATTGTTTGTTTATATGTGTATTGTGGGAAATCCTGATATCAAGAGGAGAGGATCAGGATCCCATTAACCAGTTTAACCCTGCCACATTTTTGTGCCTGTCCTCGTTTTTTTGCGTTCAGCGAGTTAAGATGAGAGGTGATTATTCATTTTGTTTACATTGATGGAATTGTTGACCATCACTGTTAAAACTTTCTTATATGTTTATGTTTATGATTTGGTTTATGGTGTTTAATGCCACTTTCAACAATATTTCAGTTATATTGTGACAGTCAGTTTTATTAGTGGAGAAAACCGGAGTAGCCGGAGAAAACAACAGAACTGCCACAAGTCACAGACAAATTTCATCACATAATGTTGTACATCTTGCCCTGAGTGGGATTCGAACTCACAACATCAGTGGTGATAGGCACAGATTGCACAAGTAAATCCAACTAGCATGCGATCACGGCCATGGCGGCCCCTAACTTTCTTTTAAAAATTTCTTGTTAATACATATGTACCTCATGAACAATTAGTCTGTCATAAGAGTTGAGGGAAGCTGGAAACTCAATGATTGTCTGGGATGTGTCTGATACAAAGCTGTTCAAATGATGCTGGAACTCTTTGGTCTTTTGTTGTAACAGGTCATCATCTCTGTAAACACAGACTTATTAAACCTTGTGATGTATTTAAGTGCAAGCATTTAAAAACAAATTGTTAATAAAAAATTACATTTTCTTTTTACAAACTGTATACGTGTATGTATGTCATGAGTGAGTGAGTGAGTGATTGTTGTTTAATGCACAATTTTCAAGCTACATGTATATCATTGCAAATGATGAGTTCCGCCTCATACTAGACCAACACACTTAATAGGATCTTTATAGTGCTAGCTCATTGAACCAACAGTCCGTTGGTAGACATGTTGTGTCGCTCCACTCGGACACATTATCCTGATTCCGAGCCAACAAGTATTGCTTTAACTCCTTAATGCTGTGTGTTTAGTGAAGAAGCAGCAATTACCAATTTTATAATCTTTGGTTTGACCTAACTGGGGCTCGAACCCACGATCTATCAACTTTATGATTAGTTTTTGTACAAAGTAAAAGAGGTTAAACCTTTGACCATTATGTTTTACTCCTTTGAATAAATTCAGAATTTTCCTAATTATACCAATTTGGTTACAAGCTAATCTTTTTTATAGGCTTTTCCAGCTTGATGATTCAATATAATTATATCCATTAAATATATATATATATAGATTCTCCTTCAGTTGCCCGTGGGTTACGATATTTCTCCACTCAAGAGAGTTAAATTAAAAATTTTAACCACAAGCCGTCAGGCGAGTGGTTAAAATTCAAAATTTAACTCTCGAGAGTGGAGAAATATTGTAACTCACATGGGCAACTGAAGGAGAATTTGTTTCTCCCATTATTTAACACAAACTTTATTTCAAAATTTGAAATTAATGCATTTGAAATTAATGCGGGGAAAGGCATGAGACATTTTAATCCTCTAGAGGATTACAGATTTTTCCACCACTGGTTCAGCGGGGTTAAAACACCGTAATAATGGGAGAAACCATTTTAATCTTTCTGTTGATTTATGTAACATAAACTAAAATCACTAATAGTTTAATTCTGTTAATGAGATTGAAGTAATTGGGAAATTATAAATTCCAGTATGACAACTTCTGTCCCCTTAAGGAAACCTCCAAACTCAAGCAAGACGAGGAAGTAAAAAGATAATTATGTCAATACAAACAAAAGGATATCACTGATCACTAAACTAACAAGAAGCCCATCTAAACCCATTTGGTATACCATTCAATTGGATTTATATGGTCTGTTTATTGATGTACATGTATATGCAACACATAGTTTTACAGAATGTTCAGTCTTGGCGAAATTCGTCGGACCGTCAGACTTGTCCGACGTTTTTTGTTGCTGGTCCGACTAAAATCGTATTTTTTCCGGACCAGATGTCCGACATGGATTTCAGAGTTTACTTTTTTACACATGAGCGGAAGTGACTTTCATTACAATAATTTCAGGTTTGAAAAAAGAAACATGCTTTGAATGATTGAAAATGTGTGCCCAGGGCAGTACCGGGAAAAGCTCTAAAGCGTAAAATAATGGCAGAGGTAATAAGAAATCGTCAAAGTAGCTACGAAGCCAAAAGAAAAGACCGTAAGCTTAACCCATCATGGCAAAAAGATCGACGCTACAGGATGTTTCATCCCATAACCAAAATGGACCATAACAAAAACGGACTATTGAAATAAAAAATTAATTTGTTTAGTGTGTTTTAACTATAAACATATGTTCGCTTGCACATAAATTTGCAAATAAAAAACAAAACAATTGCAAGCACATTTCTAAATATTTAGTATGTTGGGAAGATCTTTCTTTTCCTTCATGATGGATGGGTCGACAGATACAAATGTACCTTTGGGCTCTGGTGATGAGCAGGAAGCCATTTACATTCGTTTTTCACAGAGTAGAGATAATTGAAAGATTTCTGGGAATAGGAACACCAAACAGTACTTGTTCAAAAGACCTAGAGGAATTTGTCCTTAAAATGTTTGAAAGTAATAAAATAGATAAAGGTCATTGGTTAGATTTTGATTTTTGGTGCTTAACGCCACTTTCAGCAATGTTTCAGCTATATCATGGCAACCAGTTTTAGTGGTGGAAGAAGCCGGAGTACCCGGAGAGGACCATGGGCAAGCAACTGGTAAGCTTTATCACTTGCGGCTGTGAGTCGAGTGCATCCTTTTTTGGAATTTATAAAGCTGGGCGAGAACCCACGCCGTATTGGTGATAGGCTTTTGTACGAGTTGTTAGGTAATCCAAATACCTAACTCATTGAGCCACCAGGGCCACATTGGTTTGAAATATCTTTTATTAAATCAGTTTTGATAAAGTATTGATTTTTGCAGAAAAAATATCTGGTCAGACAAACTTATGTTCGGTCAGACACAAGATTTCAGCTTGTCTGACCGAATGTCAGACAAGAGTCTCAGGAATTTCGCCAGGTCTGAATGCTATATACGTAATAAAGTCAAATTGTTTGCTAGTGAGAGGACAACATCATTATTTCAATATCAGCACTTTACCTTTCAATGTTTCTCTTTGACACTTCATTTTCTCCACATCCTTTAAGGTTATCTCTAGCTGGTCTATTCTCATTAAGATTTGGTTTTTGTTTATGTTTTGGCTTTGCCCCTTGACCTTTCTGTTGATTTGTTTGCACAGATAGCAGATCACCCAGATGATCAGGCCTTATGAGCTTTGCATTAGTTATCCCATCTAACAAAAAAAAGTCACCACATGAGATTTTAGAAGGAGAGTAAAACATGACATTGTTGCAGGGCTATATATCATGATATTTGAGCAAGAAACAACTTCTGAACATAAGCATCAATGAAAATCTTTTAACAAAATATTCACAATTATGGCATTTAATGCCACTTTCAACAATATTTCAGTTATATCGTGGTGATCAGTTTTATTGGTGGAGGAAACCGGAGTGCCAGGAGAAATACACAGACCTGTCGCAAGTCCCTGACAAACTTGATCACATAATGTTGTATCAAATTCATCTATCCTGAAAGGGATTTTAACTCACAATTTTAGTGGCGATAGGCACTGATTGCATAGGTAGTTGTAAATCTAACTAACATATGATCACGAAGGCTCCTCACAATTGTGTGAGACATTTCTACTTGATAAGAATAAATTATTGGTTTTGTGTTCCCTACAACATCTTGTATACATCTTTTTATTCATATCTTCGCTTTCAATCCCCTTTTCAAATTTACTTTGTTAAGGTTCAGTAAATAAATGCTCTTTGCTATCTTTGGAAAGTACATTTTTGTTGATTCAGTAAGAAATTACTATGGGACATTTCAAAATCCATCAGTTTCCATGGAAACAGTGTAATGAAGTACATAAAAAAACACAGTATGAAAATGCAAATTTTCAACTCATATCACAGACTTGAGCAGTGATCAGATTGCCAGTATATATTTTATGCTATTTCAAAATAAAGTGTTTAAAACACATTTTGTTTATACAGTAAAACCTCGTTATAATGTCCTTCGTTTCTTTTGCCACCTCGCTTACCGCCATAAATTTTGTGTGTCCCCTTTTCTAATTTCCCCATTGATTCTATAATGCATTTCCCTCAACCTATCGCCAAACCCCTTTATAATGCCAAAATCTGGCTGGACAAATGGTGGCGATATAACGAGGTTTTACTGTATATAGCTAGGTACATGTACAACATGAAAAGGGGGTTAGGGCTATGGCATTTAACGACACTTTCAACAATATTTCAGCTATATCGTGGTGGTCGGTTTTATTGATGGGGAAGGTTCATCTAGTACTCTTCACGACCACGACAACTCCAACATGAATAGGTAGATGTCTATGAGACAATATCCTATAAAATACAAGGCAATTAGCTAAATCATGTAATTGCTGATTTTTTATAACAGCTAAATGTTCCAGTTTTCAATTAATGTGGAGGAAAATGGCAGAAACACATATTTTCTTACCAGGAGCTCTCAAATTGCAGGAGATACCGGTAGCTTCTTATTTTTCATACCTCTCTTAAATTTGTCTTAAAACTTGTAATTATCCTTAAGTTTCTAATTCAAAGACCAATTTGACCATATTCATTGTATAATAGTTGGATTTACAACTACCTGTGCAATCAGTGCCTATCACTACTGATTTCCTCCATCAATAAAACTGACCGCCACAATATAACTAAAATATTGTTGAAAGTGGCACTAAACACCATAAAATCAAACCCATTCAAATCATACCTTCCACATACTGATGTGCAGTCTGTACCTCTCCTTGAGATGCCATATACTCCATCAAGGTTTTAAGAAATTTATCGTGCCCGACCGTTTCACTATCACATACTACCATCAGGTGTCTTCTTGCTCTAGTAATAGCCACATTGATTCTTCTTCTTTCAGCAAGAAATCCAACTTCACCTAAAGGATACATAGATTATTTTTATTTTATCAAGGTGTGTTTATATTTGTTATTCATAAGGTTAAGATTATACTTCTGACCAAGTTATGTGAGGAGTCTCTTTCTGATTGTCATGTAATCTATCTGCTGAATAACCAAACATTATGATAATTGACTCTCAGATTATTTGCTATAATTGATATAAGAACAGACTTACAGGTTCTTACACTAGTCAAGAGGACAAGATATTGAAGATCAGGAATAGCGTCCATGAGTGTGAGAAATTTCGTCGCATTTTCCCAGAGTGTAGAGCAGCGGAACAAATGTAAAAAGCTTAGACATTCTCGCATGTATGGAAGATATCCCAAACTTCATATTTGGCCGAATGCATGAGCCTATTTCTTCCATAAAATATGAACAATAAAACTCCAGTAACCTTAGGACTGAAGGCAAAACTTGCCATTCTGGGGGGCGATTTTAATTGTGTCATAAAATCATTCATGATGTTTATTAAGGGTTACAGCTGTGCCATGAAACAAATCAAATCAATTGATTAAACATTTATCAATGGGAGACAGCTTCACCAGACCCTCTCTACCATGGAAAAGCTCCATTAATACAGAGAATCATTTACTATCTACAATTTTAATCTCACTTTAGGATAATTACCTTTTGGATTACTTCTAACAAGTGATATAAGAACAGCCTCTTTCTCTCTCCCCTGGAATCCATCAACAGATTTAATCTCTACTTTTGGATAATTAGTTGTCAGTCTGAGCCTTAACAGTTCAACCTGTGATATAAATAGAACTGTTTATTCATACATGTAGATAACTAACGATTTATTTGATTGATTGATTGATTGATTGATTTTTGGTGTTTAATGCCACTTTCAACAATATTTCAGCTATATCATGGCGACCAGTTTTAGTGGTGGAGGAAGCCGGAGTACCCGGAGAGAACCACCGACCATGGGCAAGCAACTGGTAAACTTTATCACATGCGGCTGCGAATCGAGTGCACCCTTTTTTGTAATTTACAAAGCCGGGCACGAACCCACGGCGTATTGGTGATAGGCTTGTATGAGTTGTTAGATCCAACGACCTAACTCATTGAGCCACCCGGGCCCCTGCGATTTATTTGATGTAAATTCAGATGAACAAATGTACTGTGAAGATACTTAGCAAATGGAGTAAGTGATTTTTGTTAAATGCCGCATGAGCAATTTTTCAGCTATATCATGGCGAGAACAAGTAACAATCGATAAGATTATGATACCTGCCTTGTGCTAGATCACTGAAACAACAGTCCACGGATAGACATGTCACTCCAATCTGACAAATTATCATGATTTCAAACCAACCAGTCTTCGCTCTATCTTCTTAAACCTACGTGCTTAGCGGAAAAGCAACAAATACCAATTTCATAGTCTTCGGATTGACCTGATTGAGACTAGCATCCATGATCTACCACACTTGAAGCAAGCACACTAACCATTACACCACAATTGGTCTAAATTTTATTAAGATTGTGCATATATATATATATTATATAAATAATAGTGGTTGAAGATACAACTTAGTGTATATTATACTATGCTTTACCATCTAAACCTGATTACTCTATCCAGGTATGATTCTGGCAAGAAAAGAAAATAACAGAAAATCAATGAAAAATAGCTGAAACTATCTACACTTCCTTTCAAAATCTCTATTCTTGACTTGTTCTGACAATGTCATGCAACATTCGGAATTAATTTTTCAAAGGAAAATAGCTGAAATCAGTTAAATAACTGAAAATAATCATCCCTGTGTATTATAACATTTACAAAATAACTGGTTCCATTTTACCTGTAGATTATAGGGAGCAATAACTGCTATGTCTTGTTGTTTTAATCCCATGGATACTAATTTTTCTACGTGACTGGCTAAAATATCAGCTTCTCCTGAAAATACAATAAAAATGAACATTATATGAAATATAGCGGTTTTGTTCATTTGTTCAGCTACATTTTTTTATATCTACTCAGGGGCAATCATGGCCGTGATCGTATGGTAGTTGGATTTCTAACTACCTATGCAATCAGTGCCTATCAACACTAATGTTGTGAGTTCGAATTCCGCTTAGGCAAGGTGTACTCGATACAACATTATGTAACAAAGTTTGTCAGTGACTTGGAGCGGGTCAGTGGTTGTCTCCGGTTAATACCTCAACCAATAAAACTGACCGCCACGAAATAACTGATATATTGTTGAAGGTGACATTAAACACCATAACCCCTTTTATCCAAGATAATTAGATTGTTACATTTTGCTTTTAAAGATTGTTTCATGATGTCATTCATTCTAATTATAATCGACAGCGTCTTAGGCCACATTTAAAAATATGTATGTTTCCCCTCGGCCGACCAACTCATTGAAAAGCCTGCCGACTCATAAGTTTTTATTTGAATTTCTGATCGCAGTTTTGTTTTATTTCCGGAATTTCGGGTCTGTTTCTGTCATTGTTATTTCCGTTTCTGCATTTTACTATAACCGGAAGCTTCTGCTAGATAAGATTGCGGGAATGGAAATGAAAATGAAGAAAAAACAACTTTTTACCTACCTACCTACCTACCCTGTTTTTGAACGGTGGGTCGGCCGAGGGGAAACATACATATTTTTAAATGTGGCCCGAGATGTAGTGGTTGGCGAGCCTCATGGCAAGCCCAATTCCCCTGTCAGGTTAATTGAAAGACTGTAAAATTGGCATTTTATCCAGTCTGATTAAAATCAGATCCCTCACTTGCTCCCCTTTACTGAAATGTCGCGGTGTGTGGAAGATATGAACAAAAATCAGTTTGAGTGACCTTATATCATGAATATATAATGGTATGATAAATACAGCTATGCTGTTTTCAGCCAATTGGATTGTTAGTAGCATGCTAAGCAGCTTAGTAGCACTTTCATATTTTTGCAATCACCATTTTCCTTGTATGGTTCATAGGGTCATTCCCATGACCCACGAAGGGGTTTCTTCCGATCCCCCATGCCACAACATATTAGTAAAGGGGAACAAGTGAGGGATCTGAATTTAATCAGATTTCATTTTATCAAGACTGTATTCCTTCCACTGATTACTTTCGCAACAAGAAATAAATCTGAAAACTTTGAAAATCTTTTCTTATTTAATATTGACTATCAGAATCAGTTTTTTTTATAATGACCTTCATTTCCTTTTGATATTTCCTCTGGTAGATCTAACTCGTACAGCTCACACCCAGCAGTATCTACCAACAGTAACGGCTGTGATGTGTCTTCATTATCTGTTATACCAGGAATATCCCTGAAATAATACATAGTATAAAAATATTATATATATGTAACATTAAATGCCAGTCCTGGTTTATTAATAGGGTTAGGGTGTTAACTCCACTTTCAACAATATTTCATTTATATCGTGGTGGCAAGTTTTATTGGTGGAGGAAACCAAAGTACTCGGAGAAAACCACTGACCTGCTGCAAGTCACTGACAAACTTAATCACATAATGTTGTATCAAGTACACCTCGCCTGAACAGGATTCAAAATCACGATATTAGTGGTGATAGGCACTGATTTCATAGGTAGTTATAAATCCAATTATTATACGATCATGACCATGACAGCCCTGGTTTATTAATTGGTAGACACTGAAATTATTATAAAAAATAACAGAAGAAGACAAAACTTCAAAATCTTATGTCAAAAACAGTAATAATTACATAATAACCATATGCATATCCCAAAAGGGATTTTCCTTAATAAAAATCATCAATAACGGATAAAAAATAAATGCTTCACATACAAAAAAACATAAAACATACTTTTTGGCAACTTTGGGGCCACTGGTTCGAAAACAGGTCAGGCTACAATCCCCAAACCACTCCATAAGTTAAATCTGTGGCAAGGATCATTGTGTTAAAAATTCATAAGGATTAGACAACTAGAACAAATGCTGAAGAACGGAAACCATTGTGTCTACAGACGTCTGTTTGTTTGTTTGATGGTGTTAACGCCACTTTCAACAATATTTGAGCTATATTGTGGCGGTCAGTTTTATTGGTGGAAGAAACTGGAGGACCCGGAGAAAACCACAGACCTGTCGCAAGTCACTGACAAACTGTCTACAGATGTACAGACAGACCAAGACTATAATAAGAATTAATGTGTCTCCCATAAGACAAGTCTGGTTATGAAGATAGCTTACTAAGGTCTTTCATCAATCCTTGTAAAAAATTAGTGCCGATTTACATCTTGATTTACATTTATGAACCATAAAAAATTTACCTTAGCAAATGATCCGACACAGAAGAATGAGCTACTAGTTTTCCATCATAAAGTTGATCTGAAGAAAACTGCATAATGACTTGATTCATTCTGTACTGTGTTGTCAGCATCCTCATCACCTTGTTACCATGGAGATCAAGTACTCGTTCCATCAGAGTTGTCTCTAAACCTGTTTTAGCAGCCCTTAATAAGTAGAAAGTATGATATCATCACTTACAGGAAATCATCAAACCTAACCATGGTAGTAAAGTCTGTTTTCCTATTGTACAATGGTGTAAAATGTGTCTACGACAAAAATGATTGATTGATTGATTTTTGGTGTTTAGTGCCACTTTCAAAAATATTTCAGCTATATCATGGCGACCAGTTTTAGTGGTGGAGGAAGCCGGAGTACCCGGAGATAACCACCGACCATGGGCAAGCAACTGGTAAACTTTATCACTTGCGGCTGCGAGTCGAGTGCACCCTTTTTTGTAATTTACAAAGCTGGGCGCGAACCCACACCGTATTGGTGATAGGCTTGTATGAGTTGTTAGATCCAGCGACCTAACTCATTGAGCCACCCGGGCTCCTACGACAAAAATGAGAGTGAGTGATTGTTAATTAACACCAAACGAGCAATATGTCAGCTCTTTGATGGCGAGAACAAGTTACATTCGATGAGATGATAATGATGTTCCCTTTGTACTAGACCAACATACTTGTTCGATCTTTAAAGTGCTAGCTTGCAAGAACAGTCCGCTGGTACACATGTTGCTGTAGTCAGACACATTATCCTAATTATAAGCCATCCAGTCTTCACTCGAACTCATGATCTACTGCATTAGTGACTAGCATGGTAAACATTACACCGGTCAAGGTGTAATACCACTACCATGGTAACCATTACACCGGTGAAGGTGTAATACCACTACCATGGTAACCATTACACCGGTCAAGGTGTAATACCACTACCATGGTAACCATTACACCGGTCAAGGTGTAATACCACTACCATGGTAACCATTACACCGGTCAAGGTGTAATACCACTACCATGGTAACCATTACACCGGTCAAGGTGTAATACCACAAATCAAAAGGATGTATGATAAAACAGTAAGTTAAATATGAAATGAATACCTACATTGGTACATAAAAAATATACAATATAAAATACTGCTAATAGCTAAATGTCAGCCAAAACCTATAGATTGCAGAATTGATAACCTTGTGGTTTTAAATAAAAAGCAAATGCTTGCATTTGAAAGTAACAACCAAAAATTGTGTTAAATCAAAAGTGAAAGTAGGTCTTTCAAAGATTGACAACGTCCAGCAGACATTTTATTTCTTATTTGCCACTAAATGTATGATGATTTTCGGAGGTACTTTTTCCACAAGTTGAAACCTGTAAAAAAATATTTAAAAATGTACTTTAAAAAAAAGACTGATAGGTGGATGATTTGATGGTATTACCCTTCAACCTAAGAGAAAAAAGGGAGAAGACTTTTACTACCTCCCTTGTCTAATTTGGTAAAGGGAGATAACTTTATATTTCTGAATTCATAGGTAAGGTTTTTTTTTATAAGCTATGTAGGCAGAGATACTTGGAACTCGCTGAGTCTTGGACTCATCACTTCTGCTCAGGACTCATTTTTTTTCATAATAAAAAAGATTGCACTGGTGGGACTTGTGAATTTTTGCTTGGGACTCATTCAAAGGACCTCTGGTAGGAATAATACATACTCTTTACTTAGAATAGTTGGAGGCAATTGAAGATGATCACCAGCCAGAATACACCTTGGTACTCTTAACAACGGTATCCAACATGCAGCTTCTATTGCCTATTAAAATGAATAACATTGTCAATTATGTTTTAATCATGAATAACATTGTCAATTATGTTTTAATCATGAATAACATTGTCAATTATGTTTTAATCATGAATGACATTGTCAATTATGTTTTAATCGTGAATAATATTGTCAATTATGTTTTAATCGTGAATAATATTGTCAATTATGTATTAACCATATCAAATGTTTCAAAACTCATGAATTGCAACAGGTTGGACCAAGAACGGATGTCTTTTTTTAGAATATATATATCTAATAATTACTGGAAATCATTTTGAAACGCTGTAATGAGTGAGCAATTGTTGTTTAACACCAAATGTCAGAGCAATTGTTGAAATAACAGCCCGTAGGTAGATATGGTGCTGCAATCAGACACATTATCCTGATTCTGAGGTAACCAGTCATTGCTCATTCTCCTTAATGCTGCATGCTTAGCGGAGAAGCAACAAATACCAATTACATAGTCTTTGGTCTGACTCCACCGGGGATAGAACATATAATCTACGGTACTGGAGGCAAGCATGTTAATCATTACACCTCAGATGATGCTAATATTCTGTAGAACAAGTGAGTTTAATACATTTACCAGACCAAAGAGAACATATTTATTATATTTTGAAACTTCCAAAATACTTAGTACAGTAAAACCTGTCTAAACCGAACACTGTTTGGACTGAATAATTTGTTCAGCTTAGACAGGCGTTTGTTTCACACAGGTTAAAATTACATAGACATTTAGTAGATGGAATTGTAAAGTATGTTTGGTTTAGGCATATTTTGGGTTTACTCAGGCTTTGGTTTAGGCAGGTATTGGTTTAATCAGGCTTTGGTTTAGAGAGGTTTTGGGTTTACTCAGGCTTTGGTTTAGGCAGGTTTTGGGTTTACTCAGGCTTTGGTTTAGGCAGGTTTTGGGTTTACTCAGGCTTTGGTTTAGGCAGGTTTTGGGTTACTCAGGCTTTGGTTTAGGCAGGTTTTGGGTTTACTCAGGCTTTGGTTTAGGCAGATTTTGGGTTTACTCAGGCTTTGGTTTGGGCAGGTTTTGGGTTTACTCAGGCTTTGGTTTAGGCAGATTTTGGGTTTACTCAGGCTTTGGTTTAGGCAGGTTTTGGGTTTACTCAGGCTTTGGTTTAGAGAGGTTTTGGGTTTACTCAGGCTTTGGTTTAGGCAGGTTTTGGGTTTACTCAGGCTTTGGTTTAGGCAGGTTTTGGGTTTACTCAGGCTTTGGTTTAGACAGGTTTCACTGTATATATTCCTTTGATCACATAAATTTAGACTGTAACTCAAACAACAGATTTGATAACATTTGATTCTTAAATCTAAATACATGTATTTATTATGATGCTTTATGTCAAATACAACAGACACATTTGATTTCAAAATTATATGTTTCTATATCTTTTTTCATAAGAGTTATTTCCCTTATGCCAGACAAAATAGTACCCAGTCTAGTAACAGCAATTGAAATGACATCGAATTTGTGTAAATATTATATAGAAAATTCACATGTTGTTACAACATTAACATTTTTAACAGATTTATGGTTATTGAGCTTTGTATGAAAGGAGATCATTTTGCCTGCCTTCAAGGGAAATAATTCTTGAAAAACATATAATTTTAGAATCAAAGTCAGAAATATGCAAATGGTCTAATGCATGATGAAGTTGTCTAATGTTGTCATGACTACATGCAAAACAACCTACTTGAGAGCACTCGTCAATCACCCCAAGATCAAAATGTTTTATATCTAACAATTTGAGTGGACCATCAGCAGAGGCACTAGTCATTGTTGCCAAGACAACATCAGCTTTCTTTAGGATCTGTTTAATGGCTGTCTGCTCTCTCTGTATCAATTCTTTTCTCAAGGATTTCATTTCTTCTCTCATTCTCTGTCTTTCTCCTTTGTCTCTTGTTTTCTTCAACTTGGACTAAACAAACAAAAAATACCGTAATTATGTTATTATCAATCAAAAAATAAAGCACTTTCAGTAAAAAAAAGCTAACATTATTTTAGCCTTTAGCACATTTTTACACCTTTTCATTTGGCTCAAGTAGCCATATATTACACTTATGAAATAAATTATGATTTTTGGTAACAGAAAGGTTTAGACAGGTATAATATGCCAATGTGGACATTACACAGTCATTTATAGTAATGCCATTTTTACAAATCCACATATAAAAATAAGCATGTGAACAATTTGTAACAGAAAATTACCAAAAAAAGTATTCTTTTTAAAATATCTTCTAGTGCAGTCAGCAACTTCTGTAAACAATGTTGGTATCCCATTTATCCTTACATAATGTAAATAAATTTGATTTTCACCAGACATGTACCTCAATAAATGTTTAAAGACATACATTGAATTTTTTGTTTATATTAAAAATTACCAATATTTGATGTTTTACACTAATAAAATGTTCTCAACAAAAAGCCAGGTTTAAAAAATCTGTTATAATGTTGTAATTAGTGAAAAGAATTTGAATGTTTAGCATCGTCTGTTGGTGGAATCACCATTAACACATGATTAAATATGAATCGGCTCCAGTTCTGCAGTTTGCCAAGCAGCGTGTGATAACTGCTCTAAATAACTTTAGTTCTGTCCATCTGTCATATTCATTGCCTATGGATACTCTGGTTTTGTTGTATTTTGCTGAATCCTCCTTTTTGTGTCGTTTTTGCGTAGAATCCGTCACTGTTTTTGTTCTTCCACGATTCGATTTTTGCACATCCGACATTTTCTTCATCAACAAACAATTTCACACCTGTGCAAACGCTTTCCCGAATGAGTTCACTGTCAGGTCGCATGAATATTTGGCAGGTCAACATTGAATTCTTTCCTGGATGGAAGAAAATCAAACAGTGACATATTTCCTTCGTTCTAGGCTATTTACGTATGATATTATGTCACAGAAAAATTTCAACAGCAATATATCTTTATGGTTTTTTAAATCAAAGTTTAGGTCTTATATTGGGAAACATTTTTTTTTTATTAAAATAATGGCCTTTAATAGAAGTGAAAGTAAAGGAACCAGTAATGATAATAAACGAGTACAGGGAAACCTGTCTAAAGTGAACTTCATTGGGACAAGGTTTTGTGGTCAGAATAGACAGGTTAAACTAACGAAGTTTTCCTATATAAAGGCTCTATTTAATGCTCAGTTTATACAGGATTCTGATTTATTCAAGGTTAAGCTTAGACAGATTTCACTGTATATCATATAAAGATCAAAATTTGACTTATCATTTCTTAAGTTATTACCAATGCTTTGTCCATGTCACTCCTCACATCCTCTACTAATTTTGTATCATCACTGGTAGACAAAATGGCATCTAAGGAGTATTTCTGGATATGATGTAATACCCTTGCAGGATGGCCAAGTCTAACGATCTTCTGTTTGTTTGCTGCCAATCTTTCTACTAAATTGTCTACGGCAATATTAGAAGGTGCACAGGCTAAAATCTACAAAACATAAACATAAAATTATGAATAATTATTATACAATCTCTAAATTCTACCTTTATACAGAAATATTTTCTCATTAAGAGCTCAACATCATGGTCATGATCGTAATGTAGTTGGATTTATAACTATCTATACAATTAGTGCCTATCACCACTAATGTTATGAGTTCGAACAACACTCATGGCAAACAAATATTTCATGGGTTCAAAGAAACGGGTATAAGTGACTTTCTTGAGGATGAACTTCCGCTGGCACAGATGTCAAGATCTAAGTAACATTTTAATACACTCTGGGACTTTTAAATGTTGTGATCATGACTTGAATATTTTAACATGCATTTCGTCAACATTTTAATAATAAATATTTTTTAATAAAGATTTGTATTTGTGGCAGAAATTTAAGGTTCAATGCATCACTTTGCGTTCGCCAAAATTTTATTTTGCATCACTTAGCATCTGCCAAATTTAAAAACGCCAAAATTATTCATATACCTTTTTGACTCAAAATCGCCAAATTTTACACCCGCGAAAATAACCCACCATACGGTATATTGCTACAACATTATGTGATACATTTGTCAGTGACTTGAGACAGGTCGGTGGTTATCTCCAGGTACTCCAGTTTACTCCACCAATAAAACTGACGCTACAATATAACTGAAATATTGTTGAATGTGGTGTTAAACACCATAAACCAATAATCTATTTCATGTATTCATATCTCACTTTTCTCATGATTTTGGTAAATGAATTATATTTTTGAATCATTCAGATATGTCTGAATGCTGCATGACCTGTATTTCATCCATTCAAATGTAATCATAGACTTTTATTAATCATGAGAAACTTAAGAAAATGCCCTAAAACCAAGAAAAACAATTTTCTGCATAATAAAGGGGCATAATTTTGGAACGATATTTGTAATTGAAAAATATCAGTTAAATCAAATATCATACACTAAAGATTTTGCTGGAAATCAGCCATGATGGCCATCTTTGATCATTGACAAGGTCGACGGACACTTTTTGGAAGGGGACTTTCCATGGATGATTTGGACCAAATTTTGTTTTATTTCATTCAATGGTTCTGAAGAAGAAGAAAACTTGCAAAGATTTCCAATTTGTCAACCACTCAGAAGCCATGGTGGCCATCTTTGAAAGTCAGACAAGGTTGTCAGATACAATTTTTGAAGTGGAATATCCAAGGAGTATCATATGCCAGTCTGGTCCACAATTTAAAAAAGAAATCAAAATGTAAAAAAGTCAATGGAAGACGAACGATGGATGCAAAGTGATGAGAAACACTCACTTGAGCCTTTGGCCCTGGTCAGCTAAAAATAGTAATCTTTTTCTTTCTTTTTAATTTTACCTTTTTTCCTTGTTTGACAGCCTGGATGATGATTTCAATTACAGTAGTAGTCTTGCCGGTCCCTGGAGGTCCGTGGACAACAGCTATTTCCGGCTGAGACAGAGCAAATCTTACAGCCTCTTTCTGGGAATCATCTAAATTTGTATTCACATGATGGATCTCTTAAAATAGACACAAAACATGGTACTAAGATATATTTTACACATCAGCTGAGAAATTTTTATTGTCAGATAATGACAGCTTTGTATTTTGTAATGCACAGATGTACGTATTTCATATTATCATTTTTATTCTCTTATTCAACAAAGTTTTGTAGGGCATATACCATTGTTTGTCTGATAGTCTGACTCTTTTTTTTATCTGTGTCGTTGAATGTTAGGAGATTCCTTTTTTGCACAGGTAATCACATATAGCATAGTCAAACCTGTAGATAAAGGCCAATCAAGAACACCTGAAAATGTGGCCTTTATGAGTAGTTGCCCTTTATAAACAGGTCAAAATTATATACACTATTCATCAAGTAACCAAAGTTCTAATTTCAACTGAGTCAGTGAGTGAGTGATTGTTGTATAATGCCAAATGAGCAACGTTTAATCAATTTCAATAACAAGCTACATTCGATGAGATGATGATGTCCGCTTTGTACATGTTTATATTAGTTGGATTTTTATAGTGGTAGCTCACTGAAACAACAGTCTGTGAGTAGACATATTACTCCACTCAGACACATTATCTTGATTACAAGCCAACTAGTCTTTTCTCTTACTCCTATGCTGCATAGTTCAAGGAGAAGCTACACATACCTATCTTATTGTTCAAGGAGAAGCTACACATACCTATCTTATTGTTCAAGGAGAAGCTACACATACCTATCTTATTGTTCAAGGAGAAGCTACACATACCTATCTTATTGTTCAAGGAGAAGCTACACATACCTATCTTATTGTTCAAGGAGAAGCTACACATACCTATCTTATTGTTCAAGGAGAAGCTACACATACCTATCTTATTGTTCAAGGAGAAGCTACACATACCTATCTTATTGTTCAAGGAGAAGCTACACATACCTATCTTATTGTCCTTAGTTTGGCTCGACTGGGCCTCAAACCCATGATCTACTGCACTTGAGAGAAGCATTATATATTTAAACCATTACATCACTGATGAGGTTCAATAATTTCAGTTGACGATTTTGTCTTAGTTTGTTTATTTACATCTGTGTAGAAGCATTAATGTATATGGTACACAGAAAGTTGTGACATAAGCACACAAAAATCAATACACTATCATGATCGGTGTCAAATATGCCAAATATACTGAATTTTACAAGAGGGAGAGAAAGTCTCAATTTTTTTTGAACAGCTGACAAATATCTTATTCTTACCTGGACAATCAAAAGATGGGGATAATTCTGTTTCTTCAAACAACACTGCTGCAAGATGGCTACATGGCTGTGACTGAGCTTGCAAAAGACGATTTAAGGCACTAAAAACATAAAATTCAATGCAGCATAACAAAATTCTACAGAAGTCAAGTGATGAGTTAAAATTCTCCTTCACACAGTGTGGTAGAGGTTTATTCCACCTGGGTTTTTCAATGACCCTATACAGCTGGTATGTGAGGGCAGTCAAACACAAACTTACCATTTGTAGATTTTCAACTTTGATGGAAAATATATAAAATAAAAGTAGGTAAACAATCTTGCCAGCCCAGGATAAAACTTATTATATTATGGCTTCCATTGAATCATTCCAATTATAATATGTCTAACAATACAAATATGGTACTACACTTTAAAGAAAGATGGTAATTTATGTTTATGGATGCAGGAAAGGTCGCACACAATTTCTGTGATGCACCTGGCCGTTTCATCCTCCAAATGATTGTCAAATTCAACAAAGTTTTCTCGCGTAAATTAAATGGTATCTGAGATTTTCTCCCACTCTTTTTTCACAGTTAAATTATTACAGTCACAAACAAATCAAACGTATGTTTACATAAAAATGCAAGGATGATACTGGTTAGAAAATTAAATAACTGAAATCAATAAAAAAAAATTAGCAGAAACCATCTACACCCCCTTTCAAAATGGTCATTTTTTATCTCTTCTGACCATGTCCAGCAAACTTTCGTGAAACAATTTTCAGAGAAAAATAGCTGAAATCGGTTAAATAACTGAAAAAATCATCCCTTAAAAATGTACATAATATTTTATACTTACTCCTTTATTCGTTTGTATGTGACATCATTGGCTAGTTTTGTCAGTCTATATAACGATTCGTCATTCAGTGAGATAAGATCTTGATTCTCATCAAAGGCTACATTGACCTCTGTTTTTCCAACCCTTGTAACAATCCCTGAACCAACACTGTCTGTTAGTGGATCTCCAGATGTCTGACACAATCCAACAATATCCCCTAATATCATATAATAAAATTGTTTTTCTACATAATGTTATATCAGCCATTAAACATCATAACTCCTAACCCTCTACCAGCCTGGTGAGTTATATCATAAAATCGGAACATTTTCTACTTAAATGTATAATTTACCGCATCAGTGGTGTAATGGTTAGCGTGCTCGCCTTGAGTGTGGTACATGTAGATCGTGGGTTTGAGCCCTTGATGTGTCAAACCAAACACAGGACAATGTGTCAAAGTGGAGCGACATGTCTACCCACAGACTGTTGTTTCAGTGAGCTACATGTAGCACTATAAAATTTCAAACTAAAAGTAGACGTCGTCATCATCATCTCATGGAATGCAACTTGTTCTCGCCATGATATGGCGGAAAAATTACTCATTTGGCGTTAAACAACAATCACTTGCTAAAATCGTCAAAAGTCTTGATTAACAGAGAAAACCCCTTTCTGGAACTCTACTGAACCAAATGTTTTAGTCTTTAATAACACCAAAAACATCCAGTTATGGTAAAAAAAAGTTTGAAAACAAAAGATTGAGGACTCGCTGCAATACTAATGATAACGTCTGTCTCGACCTTCATAACTGCCATTATTCTATACATAACAATATACCTTCTATATATAACGATACTAATCAGTCTGGTATTTTCCTGACACTTGTTCATTAAAATAAAGTCTTTGGGAATATAGAAACTATAATCATGAATATCAACATGAATTTCCAACATGAACAGTGTTTCTACTGAAGTTTGATCGTAATTTTTTTTTTTTTTTACAATTGATTAATGAGATCTAAAACCTGATAAAACTGGTGCTTGTATGCAAATATAGACAAAGTATTGTACCAGGTATTTCTTTTCTAGAATTGGATTAAGATTAATAATAGAAATTCATCCAAACAACAGGGCCGTCACGGCCATGTTCGTGTCAGTCACTTTTACACCAACCTACATTGTATGCAATCAATGTCAGTACACTGCCTTACTATTGTGTTTATCCTGCAGAAAAATCATATTTATCCATGGATGGTGCTATTTTGAATTAAATTATAAAATTATACAATTATCCCTTGATTGCCATGTTTGATATTTTCTATCAATGGGAAGTGAACTGATTTACAACTACATGTAGTTTCCAAATGCTTAACCAATAAAACATGTGAAAGTGGTACAAAAAAAGCTATATTTCAGTGACCATATACTGTATACTATAACAAACCATTATCCAGTCATATAGAGCCAGTGCAGGATAAAAATCTGTTCAGTGAGTGAGTGTATCTATTAATACCTGGTGTAATATTATGAGATGGTAATTCTTTAATTCCACCAGATGCTTCAAATGATAGAATTGTTCTTCCATACAACCCTGTTTTACGTCCACTAATAACGAGCTTCAGTAAACAAACTCCTCTTCTTTGTAATTCTTTAGGAGGCAATTTTTCTGTCAAAACTCTGAAATATTCCAAAAAATGTCATATTTAAAGAGGACTGAAAATCTTTAAATATTTTGTTCAAGGGAGATTATTAGCATTTTGTTACATTTACATGATAAACTACAACTACATACTTTGTTCAAGGGAGATAATTAGAACTTGGTTACATTTACATGATAAACTACAACTACATATACTTTGTTCAAGGGAGATAATATAATTAGCACTTGGTTACATTTACATGATAAACTACAACTACAATGTACATATACAAAATGTACTTTGTTCAAGGGAGATAATTAGCACTTGTTCACATTTACATGATAAATATAAAATACATGTACTTTTAAATTGTTATTCACCCTTTCACAGACATCTAATTAAATTCAGCAAACTCTGCCACGATATAACGGAAATATTGTTGAAAGTGGTGTTAAATACCATAATCCTAACCCTTTAATTTAACCATTGAAGGACATATACGGTTTGTTTATTGATGTAATTGATTAGACAAAAAACAACTTGTGTATTCACTAAAATTCTTGAGAAAAAAAATAGGGTTGGTGCATATAGGTGAGGAAAAATTTTTCTTTTATTTGCATTTTTTAACCTAGATTTATATTGAAAGAACAAGGATCTGACATTAACAGTGCTTATTCAAAAATTGCAATAAAAACTCTTTGGGTAGTCCTAACAATTAGGGATTGCATCAGTTATGCTTTGCTTTGGTCTTAATTTTATTAATAAATACAAGCTCCTTGTCCGACATCAGAGTTCGCGAAATTTGTCAGTCCTATCGGACATGTCCAGCAAAATATTGGCAAATTTTGATAAGGACTACAAGATTGGTATTTTACAATAGGAAATTAATTCAATTCAATTCAATTCGATATTTTGTTTGGAAAGAGCACAATAGAGGCGTGATCCAATACAAAAACAAAAACATGTTGAAATAAATAAAATACATTCTTAATACAGAGTTTGTGATCTAAAACAGACAGGTTCATGTAACATTAAGAGCAGCCGGTTGGTCCCGCTCCTCAAAAGCTTCCTTTAGGAATAAACAAATTGTTTTTAAATTTCTTGATGACGGGTTGAGTAAATTTATTATGAAAGATGAGGAATCCTCATTGTTTTCATTATCGATTCCATATTTTTGTCTTATTAGATTGTATTTTGAGATTCGACCTCAACTTGATCCTTACAGAATTTACAAAATCTTTCATTATGTGAAGTTTTTGGCTTAGAATATCTTCCAGTTTCAATTGCCAATGGATGAGCACTTACAATGTATTCTTAAATTTGTTAATTGTTTTCGGAGTTCTTTTTGAATATTAAAAGTTAAATATTCTTGTTATTAATGAGGACTGACATTTTTTTTAACTAGGACCACCAAACCCAAATGTGATTTTGCGAACCCTGAGAGACATGTGTCTCTGATATCATTTCGTTGAGATTTGTCTCTTGGCGTTATCTTTTGCTTAATTGAGCCTCATTGGTATTATTTGATCTTTGTAATAAAAATAACTCTGAGATTCAAATTTCAATGAGATTAATTACCTAGAACATGGAGATTTGTTACAAATTATTTTTATTCCTCGACTCCTAAATAATTCGTAACTAGCCAGGGATGTCATTTATTTTTTAAGTTGTAGGAGAAAAACTAAAAGTTATAGGAGAATTAATAGACTGGCGAAGCGAGTCTCCCACCTCGCGCAGCGAGGTGGTATTACGACAGGGGGTAAATGGTGCAAAATCCTGCATTCTAGTCTTCTCCTGGCATCAAATTTGCTGCCTAAAATACTTGATTTTTTATGGACATTTTTAACAAACACCCGTAAAAATTTTCAAAACATGAAGAAGATACATCCTTGGAAAGCCCTTCAGACACAGTTTGAACAGTAATCCAGACACTCGTATAATTAAGAACGATTGAATAATGAAGATGTTATTTTCTAAATACACTGAAATGATGAAAAAGAGTAACATAGCTAACAAATGAGAAAATTCAGTAACATACCAACAATTGAGAAAATTCACAGTACATATAGCATACTGTAACTAATGACAAAGAGAATTAACAGTAGCATTATGCTATATTCCATATGGTGGCTATTGAAATAGGGAAATTAATTCATTAAAATTTATATTTTATTTTGAATACAAATATACCAAAAATCACAATTTATTCATACATGTCTTGATTGAATTTACACTGAGATAGGACCCATTTATTAAGAGATTGATAGTATCTTAATGCATTCAAAACTGAAGTTCGGTAAGTATAACCTTTGGTGTGCTTGAACAGCTTCTGTTTATAAACAGAAGCATGTCGACATGCTTTTAATTGGACAATAAAGCTTGATGTCATTGAAGCTTGTCACAACACCTGTACAATGTAACATCAATCAAAATAAAATGTAACATTTTTATTTTGATAGTAGAACTGGTAACTCTGACAAATAATATATATGTAATATTTAAACAAGGATTTAAATAGAATACAAATTCTTGATTTAAACCAAACTTCATATATAATAATACATGTATGCAATGGAAACGGAAATTTACATTTATTTTGGGTGAAAAAAATCAATTATCCCCCCCCCCAAATCCCCTTTCAATTCATATGTATTTTTATTTTAACACTGATGAATTCTGACAACTCTGAACACTATTTTTATATTGTATGCAAGTGTCTGTCTAGTATTATTTACTATGATTTTTATGTGCATAAAGTTTCCTGTTTTTTATTTCAAAGTTAATTGTCAATCAATCAAAATCGATGTATCTAGGTCAATTGTCATCATGTTTATCTCCCAAAATCTTGTATTTACCTTTGAAATGTTATATTAAAACTTTTGAAATTAATATAAAAATATATTATATTCTAGTTGCCTGTTTAATTGTTTTCATCCAATCTCGGGTTTTTAATGAATTTGAAGCCATACAGCGAACCTTGCCTTAGACGTTTTTCATGCGCCACAATAGTCGATGTCTGTACTGCAGTTAGGGTGCTCCAATTGAAGGAGGAATTAATCAAAAGCTTTAGAATATTTTTCGGAACTCATCGCATCGTTTCATATTGCTTTACTATTGTATCGTTGTGTCTATCTATCAATCAAACAACTCTTTCCCCTTTATATGTGTATTTGTAGTTTAGCTTGTTGCCCCTCGAGGACCCTTGATTGGTTAATAAAATATTATTATTATATTATAAGAACATGATAGACACGAGAGTGAAAATTTGTAAACAATTCCACGATGTCAATGTCCTGTAAATGCAATATCAACGTGAAATACATCATATCTTTCAAAGAAAATAATTTAAAGTTAGGATTTAAAGCATACACGATTTTCCTTCATTTTACATTTTTACCAATGAGAAAGTTACCGGCGATGACAGCTGAAATTACCGGAGATTTTCGCCGGTTGCCAGCTTCTAATGACATCCCTGCTAGCCCCTGTGCTTAGAACAGAAGTTGCAATGCCGATTCCGATATAATTATACGACGGTAGGGTTACTGAAGGAATGCTTGACATCAGCAGATCACAAAAACTAGAGGAAATGCACTGAAACTAGTAAAACATCGAAGTAGAAGGGACATCAGGAAATATAGCTTTACCAACAGAACAGTCGACTTGTGGAAGCTAAAATGATGTTCCAATTCGAAAATAGATTGGACAAACACTGGGAGAACCACCCAATGAAATACGATTTCACAGCAGAATATGGCCCAATAACCGGAAGAATGGGAGCTGTGAGAAATGAAGAAGAAGAGCTGGCTATAGAGCCCATACAGGACCTGCAGGCAGAATCAACATAAGGTAAGGTAAGGTAACATAATCATATATAATTTTAGATACGATAACGTAACCCTCATTCCGTTTGTGCTCCATTTAGGGTTACGATTCGATCCCATTCAACGTATGGGAGCAGCGCCCGGAGTGATTCACACCGGGCGGTTGTTGTCCTAATTCCGTTGTAAGTGGTTGGAAAAATTAACGGGGGTGAAAGATAAATATATTTAGGTAAACCTTGAGGTGTTAAGTAAATGCTGCATCAATCCATGGTAGACTTATATCCATCTGAAAATTTGAATGCATGAAATCTTCTTTCTGTCTGACATTTTGTTTACAAGTTGCTATTTCACGTGCACGTGCCTCGTTTTGGAGATATCCTTCTTTAGATGTCGATTGTAAACATCGTAGTAAAATTTTCCATATTTGGCATTCAGATCCACATATAATGATATGGATAGGCTCCGCCCATTACAAGTAACGCAAGAGTCTACCTAAGCTGTTATGGCGGACAAGATACAATTTTCGAATACAAAATCGATCGTGAAGGTAGAAACAGGTATTGTAACACTTATTTCGTATCACCATTACTTAAACATTGTAGGGAATAATAAGTTATGGCCAGATATGCAAAAAGAAAGTTGAAATATTCACGGAACGAAAATTTTAATTTGCTCCCATACGTTGAATGGGATCGAGTCGTAACCCTAAATGGAGCACAAGCGGAATGAGGGTTATATCGTATCTGATATAATTTATAAAAAAAAAAAAAATTAAATAACTGCTTAAAAAGGCAAAGGGAACCTCGTTTCCTCTATTTCTGCCTCCCTTTCAAGGTTTAATAGCTTCAGATGAGTTTCAATGAACTTCTCCATTATTTTTCTTTATTATACTATGTTGGCCATGCTATATCACTGGATATTTCATTTCACATTTCAGCTTTCAATGAAAAACATGTTGCTTCGAATCTGTCAACTTCCGCTGAAATCTGTAGTTAATTATCATCAAATGTCGGAATGGACGTGAGTATCCGGATATATCTTTGTTTTACTTTCATTTTCAATGGCAACAAACGTTAATTAGCCTAGCTGAGCTGCGGAACCGTAACCCTTGTGGTCCTTGGCCAGTTTTCTGATATTTGCGGACCGCACAGATTTTCTTACAGACAGTGGCGTAGCTAGGAATGATATGATTGTCAAATGGCACGAGCTGCAAACTAATATGCAAATGCAGATAGTATTAGACATTACTACGTAAAGTTTGTAAACAACTGAAAATTAAACTGGAAGATGCCAGTGAGATTGAGTTCCACACAAGAAGATTATTATACTTACTGCACGTTGAGAGATGCAAACTGATGGATGGTAAACCAGTGGTGAAGAAACCACCATAACCAGATGTTGGGTTCTTAGGGTAAGAGGGGGTTCACATATGTATACACTATCTGTGGCAACAAGTATACACTGTACATTCTACTTGATATAGCATAATTGACAAGAACATTTTTATTTTTATTTTACCTTTTACCTGATAGTGAACTTTTAAAACATATGGATTTATTATAAATAAAGTTCCATTCGACAAGTAAACAAGAACGGCACACTTATAAGCTGTGATATGTGACATTTCGAGTCGATCATTGTGAAGAACATTTATTAGAGTTGAGTAACAAACAAGGAGTAACTGACTTGATAAATTGTATTGTTATAATGTGTGTGGGTATATAAAACCCATATTTTATCTTTTAAACCCGCCTTTGTCTTTTGTCTTTGTACAGGTAAGATTCCTCAGGAATTCGGAGCACTCCAATTATGGATAAAATTGAGCCTGATTTAATAGGCACATACTTAAAAAAGATACGTATTTACAGTTATGGTAAAAATATTAAGTTGTAGTTAAAAGTTCACCATTTCCATGTTGTGCGAGTTCGGTTAGTGACATAAAAACGTATTTACATCCAATTCTAAAAAGTATAAAACGTGTATTGTAAAATTGTCGTTTCATAAAAGTATTACAATTAATAGCATTGTTAAAAGTCCATTCCGTTGTTTAGCTATTCATATTTTAGTAAAAACGTATATACACACAGCACTAAAAGATAAAAGCGCAGTCATAATTTGTACAAATGTTCTTTCCTTCATGCGCTCTTCGATTACAGCAATTCTTCCGGCGTTGCTAAAATAATTTGACTCATAAAAGGTAAAAACATCATTTAAGTATGCTTATAAACAGTTAAAATGTAAAACGATCTCTTTAACGAATGGATCGGATGCTGGACACAGTAAGAGGATAAAAATATGCTGACTTATATAAGTTTGATCAATACCGAAAATACAGTTCTAGAAATGCACATTAGCTATTGACTATCTGCCTTTCTACATAATGTTCTTAAATATTTCAGTTCTCTTTCGATGTAACTCAAAGCAGTAGTGTTGCGTGGCTCTTTCAATTTGCACTAAATCCTGGTTCGTATATGGAATCAGCCCCCCCCCCCTTTTTGCCTCTTCCAGAGTTTCATATAGTTTTGCCAGTTGTGTTTTTCTGTTTTCTTCTAGAGTTTTACATTCCAGTAAAACATGCTCTCTATCTTCTTCTTCTTCTTCCCCACATAGTTTACAAATCGGTGATATTTTATTACGGCTGAACTGAGGGGGAGGACAGGGGGTAGTCTTCTCCTTTCTCCTACCCCTCTCCTCCTTTCTCCCACCCCTCTTCTCCTTCTCCCACCACTCTTCTCCTTCTCCCACCACTCTTCTCATTTCTCCCACCGCAAAAAAATCAATCTCCCTATGAAAAAAGGTTAAAAAAAATGTTGTTCATTTTTAATAAAAATCGTAAACGTTGAACGCTAAATTTATAAATAACGAAGTCGAAACGTGAAGTCAAAATCCACATTTCATCTATCGGAACGTCTTGTTGATTATTGATCATTAATGTTATCAGTTTCATCTGTATCGTGAATTATGTTTATGTATTCGATTAAATGATAATGTTTCATTACCTTTCTGTCATTTTAGATCATTTTTTGAAAAAAAATCTATTTTTTTTGTTTCCTCATTTTCTCCTTTGATCTCCTTTCCCTCACCCTTTTCTCCTTTCTCACACCCTTTCTCTCCTTTCTCCCATCCCCTTTCTCCCTGTCTCCCTTCCCCTGTCCTCCCCCTCATACATGTTCATTAAAAATAAACCACACGTGACTATTAAACATGCAACCAACACGTGAAATGTTATCTTATCTTTCTCGGGAATTTCATATAATAACAGGGGTCGTCGTGGCCGTCATCGTATGGTAGTTGGATTTACAACTACCTATGCAATCAGTATCTATCACCACTGATGTTGTGGGTTCAAATCTCGATCAGGAGGAGGTGTACCACATTATGTGATGAAGTTTGTTCCGGCTCTGGAAATTCGACAGTCTCTCGACTGCATGGTATTTTGCGCAAATACCTCGCCCGACCGTGATATATCTGTTCAAAATATATAG
>MJUT01013065.1:72418-92102 GCA_002080005.1 Gigantidas platifrons
CTAAGGTATGGGTAATCATTGATTCATTCCCACACATTTACATGTTATATAGATTGATTGGGTCAAGGACAACGTCCTTGATTGGGTTGAGTTTTATCTGTCGTAACTTGTGTAATTCTATTGAATACATACATTGCATGTAAATTTCCATGATTAAATTACTAATGCCATAAAGATTTCTGTTCTTTCTCTTTTTGATCATGTTTCAATTTTTTAAGTTGGTATATACAGTATGGTGCCAAAGGTATTGCAACATGTAAAAAAAAATCCCTATATAATCAACCAAAACCATACTTCTACTACTATCATACTGTGACCACCGTCATCTGGCTGACTATTCTGTCACTTCAGCCTAATGTGCGCATGTGATAAGTTAAATCAGTATTTTACATATTTACTGTACAGTGAGAATAAAAACAGAATAACAGAATATTTTACTTGGTGGCTAGTAGCCTCTTGAGGGATTCGAGGCTACTTGCGGCGGTCACCGAGTTGGGTAAGGTGTTCCAATCCCGGATTGTTCTCTGATAGAAGGATTCTTTTCTGGTTGTTGTATTGCATGATAGTAACTGGAAGCAGTTTGTATTTCTAAGTTTCCTGTTGGTTGGTATGAATTTATGATCTGCCTCGATATTGACTTCTTTGGGGTTTTTTTTATCTTACAGGGGCGGATTCAAGGGGGGGACGCACCCGGCACATGTCCCCTCCCCCCCCCTAAAAGTGGAAAAAATATGATTTTTTTTCGTAAAATCATGATTTTTAACACGAAATACCCTACAAATTTTCGCGCCTCCCTCCGCTCGGTGCGATTTTTTTTAAGTGCACCCCCCCCCCTAACTTGAAATCCTGGATCTGCCCCTGTCTTATACTACATTGTTAATCTTGCATTTGTCCTCTCTTCCAATGTCTACCACTTCAGATTTCCCAGCATGTCATTAACCAATGATTTATTATGGTACCTGTTTGTAACGAATCGTGCTGCTCTTCTCTGTACCATTTCTATTTTATACTTGTCGTTCTGCAGATATGGATCCCAGACTGGGCTAGTATACATTGTACTCCACCGTTGGTCGTACAAGGGAGATGTAAGCCTTTTCTTTGATTTTACTGTTGGATATAGTCTGATGTAATTGTTATGCCAAGATATTTTGCTGATGGTACATGTTCGAGAGTGTGGCCATGAAGGTTATAATTCTTCTTTATCGGCATTTTCTTCTTTGTAACGGCAAGTACTTGACATTTATCAGGATGGAACTTCATCATCCACTTTACTTCCCAAATAGCCAATTTGTCCAGATCTTCTTGGAGCGTATTGTCACCTGAGGACACTGTGAGGTAGACTATCGTGTCGTCTACAAAGAGTCTCACTGTTGATTTTATATCATCTGGCATGTCATTGATGTAGAAGAGGAAAAGACTGGGCCCAATGCAGATCCCTGTGGTACTACAGAATCGACATCGATAGAACTTGATTTTTCCCCTTCAACAAGTACATTTTTTGTACACATTGTGTTCTGCCTGATAGAAAGCTATTAACCCATCTTTTGTTTTCCCTCATATTCCATAATGTTGTAATTTGTGTACCAATAAGCTGTAGCAAACTTTGTCAAATGCCTTTGAAAAGTCCATTATTAAACAGTCAGTTTGCTGGCCATTGTCAATATTTTTTGTGACATCGTCAATGAATTCTATCAATTGGGTTTCGCATGATAACTTCCTTCTAAAACCATGTTGCATTTTGTACAGTATTTTACACCAAGATATTCAGAATTGTTTATATTTTGATTGTTTATTTGCTCATTATTTTTATATGAGTGGTTTTCATTTGTACATTGATTGATTGATTGATTGATTGATTGATTGATTGATTGATTGATTGATTGATTGATTGGTGTTTAACGTCCAGCGAGCAATTTTTCAGCTATATTCAGGACGAGAACATTTAAAAATTTAAATGCCACGTGACTCGAAACAAGGAAAGGTGATGGGTAGGGACGGATAATTTAGCCAGTGCAACAGGTCTCTTATAGACCACTCATCATGAGCATAATGCTCATAGTGAGCTGTTACACTGGGTTCTTTAACATGCGAAGAGGGTGGCAATCTCTTAACACGGGACCTCGGTTTTATTTACGTCTCACCCGAAGGACGGGTTGGCTGTGAATTTCTACATCCCGCACAACCGACGGACGCTCCTTCAAGCCGAAGAAGCTCTCGGTCCCATTTCTATACCCCGGGGTTCCCGTGGGGATGACCCCTTTTAGAGGACTAGTGCCTCTAGGACGGAGAAACCTGGTGCCTATTCTACCCCGGCACATGTACACCCTCTGGGAGGGGGTTCATTTGTACATAATTTAAACATAACAAATACAAATTGACTTTGATTTTCCTATATTTTCAACTAAAAATAAATCCTAAAAATTAACAATCCTGTTTATATTATGTACAAATAATTAGCGTTAGGTTTAGGGTTAGTGTCCACTAAAGTAGAAGTACTCTTATTTATTTGATAACTGATATAAATTGCTCAATATTGTGGAAAGAAATTTCAAGAATTTTTAGAAAATTTTATTCTGCATGTATTTTTTTCCAGTGTATGTCAGTGATAGAGGATATGACCAAAGAAAAGCAGGTCCTTAGTGATGAATGCAAAAAGCAAATGGATCAGGCCAAAGGAGTAAGTACAAATGTACCAACTGATAATAAGTTAGAGATATACCAACAAATATCTTATATGAATAATGTTGTTAAAGGTGTGAGTCATGGTTCTCAAATTAGACTATTTCTTGTCATATAGTCTTTTAATATTGATAGGTTAACTTATATATCGATTGTTGCCAGTTGGTAATAAATGCCTTTCACGAGTGATAGCCTTGTTTGCATTATGCATATCGACACAAAGTATAATTTCATCTGAATTCTTTTTAGGCAGAGTTACTATGGGCGACACCCAACCTTGTTGCGAAGATGAAATGGTGTCCTTCTATATCTCTCTGCAACCGGACGGATACTCTCATTTATCATAAATTTTATGTGTAATTTTATCGGTGCACCTTTATATTTCCCAATTCCTTGAAATAAATTTGGGTATTTTATTTTTGGGTCAGACACTTAGTTTATAATCTTAACAAGGCCAAGTTTTGTTGCCAATGGATATCCCAGTAATGATCCATGGTTTCCTTCAACTACATAGAATGTGGCATAGTTAATAGAGTGTTTAGTCTCAACAGTTAATTTACACTGTCCCATTACTTTAATAAGACTACCACCCCCATATGGCAATACATGTAGGTTAGGATTCTTTCCTCTTGCAAGCTTTGGTGCCCCTATTCTATGATGGGTTTTCTCATCAAGTAGATTGACCGTTGCACCTGTGTCTAACAGAAATTTACATTGTTTTTCATTAAAGGTCACATCTACTTTTGGCGTCTTTGTACCTACTACACTCACATGTTGCGTTTTCTTTTTAATTGTGTATGCATACTCTTCATCGCTACTGGATTCAATGATGGCTTCTTTTGTTTTTACTTCCTGAACATTCTCACGTTTAAGCCTTGACAAACACACTTTACTGAAATGATTATGCTTCTTGCAAAAATTGCACGTCTTGCCTTTAGCCGGGCATTCAATCTTGTGCGGAAACTATCCACCACAGTTACAACATGAACGTTTTTGTTGTTTTCCTTTCTCATTATGGCTGTGTGGCCTTATTCACGGAGTCATGTTCCATAGTTGGTGCTTGGGCATCAGCCATTTCAAGTGCCCTTCCCACTGTTAATAGGTCATCAAGTGTTTTATCAGGTTCTCTCAATGCCCTTCTCCTGAGCCTATTTGATTTACAATTTTGTATGACTTGGGTCAATATTTCATTGTCAGTGTTAGCAAATTGACAGTTTTTGGCTAGTTTTCGGAGTTCTTTTATAAATTCATCGAGGGGTTGGCCATCTAATTGTTTATAGCTACGGAATTTGTAGATTTCCATTTGAATATTTTTTTCGGGGTCAAAGTAGTCTTTTAAAACCTTTTTCGTAGCTTCGAATGTTGCCTCAGTGTCCTTTTTCTCAGCGTCGTAGATATTGTACACCCTTTCTCCAGCATAGTGCAGTAATAATGGACGTTTTCTGTCCGCGTCTTCTATGCCAAGACCAATAAATAGGTTTTCCATTCGTTCGACCCATTTTCCCCAACGAGGACCGGCGTTTGCTTTGTCAGTTTCAATATAAAAAAACGGGAATGTTGGGAGACTTAAGTTTTCTGCCACTCCTCGTCACCAATATAATAATTATGGTGTTTTGTATGTATAATACTCATGAAATTCTGGAAAACAAATAACTAACCATGTGTTTGCTATGAAAACCTGCTATTTTATTCCCAAGGGAGATAACTCATAATCATAACATCAGTCTGTGCCTTTAGCCACTAGCCCTATGCCCGAGACTAGTAAAATTTTGTTCGGGCTGGTGAAATTTTACTGAAATTTATATAAACAAATAGAAGAAAACCTCAAAATTAGCTATTCGGGCTAGTAGCTGAAAAAGTTTTTGGCACAGACTGTAACATTTTAATATACAAAACAATCACGAAAGTCTGGATATTACAGTATCATCTGGTTTATATTTATTTCTGAATTCTACCATGACCTCCTTCCTTCGCTTTGTTAACAAGTCCCCAAGGGTATCATCTGGTTTTATATTTATTACTGAATTCTACCATGACCTCCTTCTTTTGCTTTGTTAACAAGCAAACAAGTTATCCATTCGGTATAATCTCATTAGCTCATGTGCCGTTGAATGTGACTGACTTTTCCCATTGCCAGCATAAATTGTGTGCGACATTTTCCGCAAACTTAAATATAAATTGCTGTCTTCCAATCAAAGTATACTACCATACATGTATTTGTACTCGCAGACATATCAGAATCGAAATAAAACATGGAAGCCAGAATGTGTTTTGAGTTTTAACATGGAATGGCGGATATTAGTAAATTCTATCCCTCGCTTCTGGTCTCGGGATAAAGTACTAATACCTGCCAATCCATGTTAAAACTCGAGCTCATATGATTAGCCCTAATTACATGATTAATTCATTAACACATAATTAGCTAATGCAAAGATTAAATTCTGTTGCTGAACATGTTTTAATCAATGTATTAACTAATCATATGATTATCTTATAATCACTTGATTTTAGCAAGTGATTACCCAAAATGCTGTTGGGCAAAGCATTGCCTTCCTGTTCTCTGCAGGCAAAATGGAGGATGAAGTGAAACCCCAAAAAGCTGCCCAGATTGAGAAAGGTTAATTTCTCCCTGTTAGAGGAGTCAATACTTCAAAGAGAAGTAGATAAAAAACTTTAATGTGTTGAAGGAGATGCATGCTGTGCATTCTTAGCATGAACAAAAGCTTGGCAGATATAATTTGTTTAAAGATTTATTATTTAAGGCTACCGACAATGCTGGCCCATAACATGTTGATATTTCATTTGCTTAGAAATTTTAAATTTGCATTTTTGAATTATAAACATTTGCATACTAATACTATTAGTAATGAGCAAGCTTAGTAATAATTACTAAACTTGCTCATTTGAATGTTGGATTTTTTTAGGACCATGATGTCCTTCTAACATCACAGGATACAAACAGAGAAGAATTTGAGGTTTGTAATTTCACTTTACCTAGCAATAAATAGAAAGTTGAATGCCTCCTTTTAGCCTATTTAGATATTTTACCCTTGTTCTGTTGTACTTCACTCACTAAAGTACAACATTTACACTCTTGCATCTATTAATATAAAACACTTTATGGAAGAACTTTTAATCTTTAATGTATTTATATTTTTATATTGTCATTTGTTTAATAATATATATTTTGTGAAATTATATTAATATTATTTTACAGAAACTGTTTGCCTACTGTGATGAACTACAGGTTAATAAGACTGATGGTACTGAAGTGGATGTAGTTACCCACTGTAATGACCTACTGGTGAATAAGGCCGATGGTACTGAAGTGGATGTAGTAAGTTTATATAGTTGAAACTGCAATATTTTTTGTTAATGGTTCCCTGTTTCTGATGAACTCATGAATAAAATATTCCCAGATCCTGATCCAACTTGTTCAAGCAGCATAATAGAAAACATTTATGGTCCAGCTTAAGCAACTTAGCATTACCTTAAGTTTACCAAGTTCTGTTAGTGCCGCCATTTCTTGTAGACAATATTTTCATTAGTTAAATATTTTGATTATTTTGTTTTATTTTATTTGTTTGTCACAAACTTGATTATTACACATGATTATTTTTGTCCATGTTTAGAAAGCTGATATGAGGACTTTGGATAACAAAGTGAACCATTCCTTGTTTGATACCAAAACCAATGATATTAGCAAAATGATCAAGGGAATTGTATATAAAATGGCAGTAAAAGTAAGTTTTTACAACAGTAGATACTTTGACATGCATTGTAAATTACTTCAACATTAGATAAACTGGCAGAAAATTTTAGTTACTACAACAATAGATAAACATTAGCTAAAATGGCAGGAAGTGCAAGTTGCTACAAAATTATACTCTGTGTTACATTATCAAAAGTAAAAAAAAAAATAGTGAAATGACTACTGAAAAAATAGTGTCAAACTACAAAAAGTTTGATAAGGTAATCAGAAACCGTTGATCAAAGAAGTGCATATGCAAATAATACAAAATTACTACAACATGAGAGATTGGCAGGATATGGAAGTGTCCAGAGGATGTTCTGAGATTTCCTAGCACTCTCCAGCAATGATTTGAATTTAAGTATTAACTCAGTATATTACAAATTTGCTTTTTTTATAAGTTTGAGAGATGTTCTTATGTCAGTTTAATGTGTGATGCCAAATTACCAATTAGTCTAAATCGTCAAATATATTTAAAATGTCAGAGATACCATTATTTCTCAAATATTCTTATTTTTCAGAATGAAGCTTGGAATCAGCTATGTAAGGAATTTAGTGATGATATTGAAAGAAAATTAGATCGTTTGAAATGGGATTCTCTAAAGGAGTGGTTGCTGGGAAGTCTCAAGGCACTCAATGATCAGTTAAGTGAACAAAATCAAGGTCATGTGAGAAAACTCAAGGCACTCAATGATAAGTTACCCACATTGTAAGTATATAATAGTTTGATTTGTCATATCTGTTGTTGTTAAAAGTTCTCTGTGAAAGACTAGTTGAAATTGAACCTACAGTGTAGATTGTTATCATGTGACAGGTTGAACGAGTCATCTGACAGTTATGACAAGTTGATGTTGAACCTACAGCATCAGTGTGTACACTGTAGTTTGATTTGGTATATTGTGTTTAAAGCCCCTTTTAACAATATTTCAGCTATATCGTGGCAGTTACACTGTAGTAACTAATGCTAGGTTATAATACATATATTGTACTCGAAGGTTAGAAGTTAACTTCAGGAAAAAAATTAATAAGATACTAATAGTTATGTGTTTTGCTACTTAATTCATGACAAATATGTATTAGCATTTTTTCTTATATATTATACACTATAATTCTTATTTTATTTGTACAAGCTATTGAATGTTTGAATAATATTTTTGCATTTCATGTTGTGTGTCTCTTTAACCGAATGTATGCTGATACCTGGGTCTCATTTTACTTCTGTTCCTATTTTCTTATTCTTTATTTTTCTTTTTTCCCCAGTGATATCAGTACTAGTAGAAGTGGTAGTGACAGTTTGTTTGATACAGAAACCAATAATGATATCAGCAAGATGATCAAGGACATTTTAATTATAATAGCAGTAAATGTAAGTTTTTACAACAGTAGATATTTTGACATGCATTGTAAATTTACTTCAACATAAGATAAACAGGCAGGAAATTATAGTTACTACAACAATAGATAAACATTAGCCAAAATAGAAGGAAATGTAAGTTACTACAAAATTATACTCTGTTACCCTATCAAATGTTGTTTTTTTTTTAAATTGTGAAATGACTACTTAAGGAACAGCATCAAACTAAGAAAAGTTTGATAAGGTAATCAGAATCAGTTAATAAAAGAAGTGCATATGAAAATACAAAATTACTACAACACAAGAGATTGGCAAGATATGAAAGGGTCCAGAGGATGTTCTGATATTTCCTAAAATTTTCCAACAATGATTTGAATTTTAAGTATTAACTCAGTATATTACAGATTTGTTTTTTATAGCTTGAGAGATGTTCTTATATCGGTTTAATGTGTGATGCCAGATTAGTCGAAATCGTCCAATGTAGTTATTTAGACTGTCAGAGATACCATTATTTCACAAATCATTCCTATTTTTCAGGAAGAAGCTTGGAATCAACAATGTAATGTATTTAGTGATGATATTAATGAAAAATTAGATGGTTTGGGATTTAATCCTCTAATGAAGTGGTTGCTGAGAAGACTTGAGGCACTCAATGATAAGTTAAAGGAACATAATCAAGGTCATGTGAGAAGACTCAAGACACTCAATGATAAGTTAACCACAGGGTAAGTATATAATAGTTTGATTTGTTATATCTTGTGGTAGGTTAAAAGAGCTCTATGATGGACCAGTTGATATTGAACCTACAGGGTAGAGTGTTGTGTTCTCTCTTGTCAGATAACATATGATAGGTTTAATGAGTCGTCTGATAGTTATGACAATTTGATATTGAACCTACAGCATCAATTGTTATCATGTTACTTATCATATAGCTTATAGAGTACTATGAGATTTGCAACTTGGTGATATTTTTGTGTAGCTTGCATTTTGAAGATTGGTTTTAGAAAAAACTCTGAATTTAAATTAGAAATACAAAATCATTTTGAATAATTTAACTTGCATTTATTTTCAGTTAATATATACTAGGTTTATGTGAGTTTTCCAAGCTATTGTGAGCCATGGTTGTTGTTGTTTTTAATTCACAACACAATATCAATATATAAAAGCTCTTATAGATTTCATCTGTTCATTTTCAGACCGGAACCATCATCTATGCCATCTGTGTTAAGTCAAGTAGATAAGGTTGATACAACTGAAATAGAGGTAGTCACCCACTGTGATGAACTACAGGGGAATAAGGCTGATGGTACTGAAGTGAATGTAGTTACTCACTGTGTTGAATTACAAGTGAATAAGGCTGATGGTACTGAAGTGGATGTAGTTACCCACTCTGATGAACCACAAGTGAATAAGGCTGATGGTACTGAAGTTGATGTAGTACCCACTCTAATGAACTACAAGTGAATAAGGCTGATGGACCTGAAGTGGATGCAATTATATCCTATGATGAACTAGAAGTGAATAAGTCTGATGGCATTCAACTGGATGTAGTTACCCACTCTGATGAAATACAAGTGAATAAGGCTGATGGACCTGAAGTGAATGTAGTAATCAATTCTGATAAACTACAATTTAATAAGGCTGGTGGATCTGAAGTGAATGTAGTTACCCACTCTGATGATCTACAAGTGAATAAGGCAGATAGAACCGAAGTGGATGTAGTAAGTTTATACAGTTGAAACTGCAGTATTTTGTGTTTTTGATGAGCTTATGAAATAAATATACTCAGATCCTGATCCAGCTTGTTCAAGCACCATACTAGAAAACATATATGGTCTAGCTTAAGCAGCTTAGCATTACCTTAAGTTTACCAAGTTATGTTAGGGCTGCCATTTCTTGTAGAAAATATTTTCATTAGTTAAATATTTTGATTATTTTGTTTATTTTATTTGTTTGTCACAAACTTGATTATTACATTTTCCATTTCTCGTAGAAAATATCTTCATTAGTTAAATATTTTGATTATTTTGTTTATTTTCTTTGTTTGTCACAAACTTGATTATTACACATGATTATTTTTGTCTATGTTTAGAAACCTGATATGAGGACTTTAGATAACAAAGTGAACCATCCCTTGTTTGATACCAAAACCAATGATATTAGCAAGATGATCAAGAGAATTGTAAATAAAATGGTAGTAAGAGTAAGTTTTTACAACAGTAGATACTTTGACATGCATTGTAAATTACTTCAACATTAGATAAACTGGCAGAAAATTTTAGTTCCTACAACAATAGATAAACATTAGCTAAAATGGCAGGAAATGTAAGTTACTACAAAATTATACTCTATGTTTCACTATCAAAAGTAAAAAAAAAATAGTGAAATGACTACTGAAAAAACAGTCAAACTACAAAAAGTTTGATACGGTAATCAGAATCCGTTGATCAAAGAAGTGCATATGAAAATACAAAATTACTACAACATGAGAGATTGGCAGGATATGGAAATGTCCAGAGGATGTTCTGAGATTTCCTAGCACTCTCCAGCAAGGATTTGAATTTAAGTATTAACTCAGTATATTACAAATTTGCTTTTTTATAAGTTTGAGATATGTTCTTATGTCAGTTTAATGTATGATGCCAAATTACCAATTAGTCGAAATCATCAAATATATTTAAAATGTCAGAGATACCATTATTTCTCAAATCATTCCTATTTTTCAGGATGGAGCTTGGAATCAGCTGTGTAAGGTATTAAGTGATGATATTGAAAGAATATTAGATCGTTTGAAATGGGATTCTCTAAAGGAGTGGTTGCTGTGAAGTCTCAAGACACTCAATGATCAGTTAAATGAACAGAATCAAGGTCATGTGAGAAAATTCAAGGCACTCAATGATAAGTTACCCACATTGTAAGTATATAATAGTTTGATTTGTCATATCTTTTGGTATGTTAAAAGAACTCTATGAAAGACTAGTTGAAATTGAACCTACAGTGTAGATTGTTATCATGTGACTTGTCAGATGACATGTGATAGGTTGAACGAGTCTTCTGACAGTTATGACAAGTTGATGTTGAACCTACAGCATCAGTGTGTACACTGTAGTTTAGTTTGGTATATTGTGTGTAAAGCCACTTTTAACAATATTTCAGTTATATCATGGCAGTTACACTGTAGTAACTAATACTAGGTTATAATGTACCCGAAGGTTAGAAGTTAACTTGAGCAAAAAAAATTAATAAGATACTAATAGTTATGTGTTTTGCTACTTGATTCATGACAAACATGTCTTACCATTTTTTCTTATTTATTATACACTATAATACTTATTTTATTTGTACAAGTTATTTAATGCTTGATTAATATTAAGGTATGTTGATTCCTGGGTCTCATTTTTCTTCTGTTCTTATTCTTTTCTTTTCTTTTTTTCCCCAGTGATATCAGTACTAGTAGAAGTGGTAGTGACAGTTTGTTTGATACAGAAATCAATAATGATATCAGCAAGATGATCAAGGACATTTTAATTATAATAGCAGTAAATGTAAGTTTTTACAACAGTAGATATTTTGACATGCATTGTAAATTTACCTCAACATAAGATAAACTGGCAGGAAATTATAGTTACTACAACAATAGCTAAAATGGCTGGAAATGTAAGTTACCAGAAAACTATACTCTGCGTTACACTATCAAATGTTGTTTTTGAAAAGTTTGATAAGGTAATCATAATCCGTTGATAAAAGAAGTGTGTATGAAAATACAAAATTACTACAACACAAGAGATTGGCAAGATATGAAAGTGTCCAGAGGATGATCTGATATTTCCTAAAATTTTCCAACAATGATTTGAATTTTAAATATTAACTCAGTATAGTACAAATTTGTTTTTTTATAGGTTTGAGAGGTGTCAGATTAGTCGAAATAGTCCAGTGTAGTTATTTAGAATGTCTGAGATGCCATTATTTCACAAAGCATTCCTATTTTTCAGGAAGAAGCTTGGAATCAGCAATGTAAGGTATTTAGTGATGATATTGAAAGACAATTAGATGGTTTGGGATTTAATCGTCTAAAGAAGTTGTTGCTGAGAAGACTCGAGGCACTCAATGATAAGTTAAAGGAACATAATCAAGGTCATGTGAGAAGACTCAAGGCACTCCGTGATAAGTTACCCATAGGGTAAGTATATAATAGTTTGAATTGTCATATCTTGTGGTAGGTTAAAAGAGGTCTATGGTGGTTTAGTTGATATTGAACCTACAGGGTAGAGTGTTATGATGTGTCTTGTCAGATGACATGTGATAGGTTTAATGAGTCATCTGATAGTTATGACAAGTTGATGTTGAACCTACATCATCAATTGTTATGTTACTTATCATATAGGTTGTGATAGCTTATAGAGAGTACTATTGAGTTTTGCAACTTAAATCATAATTATACTTGTATGATCTATGAGCTAAATATTTAAATAGCAGAATTATTTTTGCCTTTATTTTCAATTAATATATACTAGGTTTATGTGAGTTCTCCAAGCTGTTGTGAGCCATGGTTTTTTTGTAGTTCACAATACAATATCAATACATATAAGCTCTAATAGATTTCATATGTTCATCTTCAGACCAGTACCATCATCAATGCCATCTGTGTCAAGACATCAAGCATTACCTCCAACCAGATCACCAAGGCCTCACTCAACTTTTGAGATGGATCAGATACTACAAAATGAAAAGAGGTATGAAGATATCAGACAAATATTTATTTTTAGTGTGTACACTGTAGTGGCTAATGATAGGTAAAAGTTTACTTAAATAAAGAAAATTAATAAGGCATTAATAGATATGTGTTTTGCTGCTTGATTCACAACAAACATGTCTTAGCATTTTTTCCTTATTTATTTTATGCTATGACACTTATTCTTATTAATTGCTTGACTAATATTATTGCATTTCTTGTTGTTTTTATCCTTTAACAGAATGCACGTATGCTGGTACCTGGGTCTCAGGTATTTATTAGTTTATAACAATTTTATTTGAACAAATGACAAAAAGGATTGGGCACAAGTTGCGCTAACTTATGAAGTCCTCTCCCATTTACAGTGTAATTATCAATAACAACAAGAGCATGCACGATATGTCAGACAAAATAATGAGATTTAATTCTTGATAAGAAATCAAACAAAGCAAAATAAGAAAAAAAAAATATATATATATAGAATATATATTTTAGAGAAAAAAAAAGATGTGAAAGTGGATGGATGCAATGCTTATGAACAATTTTAAACAATTAGAAACCGTTTGGATTCTTTAATAAATTTATATACATTTCGAAAGACTCGAATATTTTCATCAAGGGTGAGGTCATCACTTCCTTTTGTGATTAAATTTAAATCAATGTTAAATGGCACCCAGCTGAGGCTTTGTAACAAGTCATTTCGTAGTAAAGAATATCTTTTACAGAAGAAAAAGAAGTGTTCAGCATCTTCTCTTGGGAATCCGCAGTTGCAATTAGGACTAGCTACAATATTTATTTTAAACAGATCATAGTTAAAAAATGAGGCTGAACATCTAATTTGGGTTAAGATAATGTTAAGTTTTCTAGGGCCATAGAACAAATGTTTTGGTACTTGCTTAGGATAATCACTATTGAGACGTAATGCATTCTTGAACTTTGTTATCGTATCTAAACTTTTAATGGACGTGTCGAGCTTGTTCAAACTCTTTATAGTAGATGGAATAAAGGAGTCAGTCGTCAAAGAAAGTCTACAGAAAGGTACAATTAGGTCAGAACCATTACGTAGGGGATAAACAGTTGTGCTCTGTATAGTTGGCGGTATTTATTACATGTATTCACCACTACTAATATTCTCCTACTTGTAGCACATGCTTGTAACAATCCATAATAGCCTCCCATTTTTGCACAGCACATTCCTCCTCGATTTGTGTTTCTTTCAGATTGTTTTGGAGAATGAAAACACTGCATGATATCACTGTGCACTTTTCATATCACTTAGTGGAAGTCTCATTTATCATCTTATTTGTTTATTTAATTAATTCCATAACATACATTGCATGTACAGTATGGCACCACTTTGTTAGCATGTTAGGTAAAAACCTTCCATCCTAATTGTGTGATTTTAATTGACTGATTTATCAACACTGTTGAAAAAGCAAAAATCATGGTTAGACATAATCTCCAGACATTTATGCTTTAAATTTTGTGTGATCTTTTTGTTGAATAATCTTGAGAAATTAGACTTAATATGGGTTTTGAATTGTTTTATCTGTATCTCTTTATTTAATAAGGATTTTGTAAGGTAAGACTCTAATGATTTACATAAAATGATATTAAATTATAAATTATTGACTAAAAGTTGAAGACCTGATGTGAAACACCTTTTAAATAGATAGATATTGCTCACATGACATCAACTTAAATATTAAATTTTCTCAATGAAAATATTAATGTACAGTCTCTTTAGAATCATTTTAGTGAAACCGCTTTTCCATAAAATGTTAACATACCCATATGATATTGAACATTTTAACTTGTACTCTTGATCTCTTGTTGGTATTTTTTCATCCCCAAAATTTATTGTTGATTTCAAATTATGACTGCCTTTTATGTTATTTGAAAAATGTTTCAATGGAAGGCATTATTTTTAGAAATTTCTGACAAATATTTGTAAGTAAATGATGGATTTGGCATTTTGGATCAAATTTGAGGATCATGATAGGTTGCCCATTGGCAGCTGTATTATAACACATTCATTCTGTCAATACAAAGTAGTTTATAATATGGTCTCTGTCTTAGCTTTAATAATGGTTTCTTGCATAATTTATCCCCTGATATCAAAATTCTGAAGGTTTTTAAATGTTTCAATATCATTTGATCTATTATATTATTTTCATTATATTTGAATAGAAATTAACTAGTGTACTTAAGTTATCAAAACAAGGTAAATCTTTGAAATATATATAAAGGATGAAAAATAAGAACATATTCCATTTACAGTCGATATATGACTTTGTCAAAGTTATCAAAAACTGATAGTTTCCATCATTGATTCATTAGATAATTAAACTGATATTTCATTAAAATCATTTAGATACAATTTTGCTGGAAGGTAACATTTGTTATTGCATGCTAGTGTTTTATTTAGGACTGAAAAGGGGCATGGTATTTTTTTTACAAAAAAGGCACTATGCGCATAGAATTTACCAAAAAGGGCACATCTGCCTTCCTCATCTCCTCCCTTTTTCTTTTCCTTCTTTCGGCAGTCGGCATTTTTTTTAATTTTCACAATGGTGTCAAAATTTGATAGTTCACTAGAGTTGTCGCCCTTCGACCAAGCAATGTTACGGATCATTTGAAGAAATGAAAAATGGCACATCGGCAATACATGGCGTCACGTTTTGTTTTATCAAAAGGGGCATGACACTCAGAAAAAGGGGCTCGGCATCATGAAAAAGGGGCATGGCGCCACACCATTCTATTTTTCTTTAGATAAAACACCACATGCCTTTTCTACTAACATAGTACTTATTATGTTCTGTGATACCACCATTCCATAAATTTTTTTGTCTTTCATTTCTCCTGTTCTTATTCTTTACTTTTCTTTCTTTCCCAGAGATACTAGTACATGTACCAGTACTAGTAGAAGGAATGATAATGACTCCACAGTTGAAGAAAAAGACAAGGCCAAAAAGAGTAAATCTGGGAAGAAATTCTTCAAGTTCCTTTCAAAAATGATATTGAAGCCGTTTGGAAAAGTGAAATCCTAGTAACAAGACTGTTTGAAAATATGACTTGAGGAAAGCAAATTCGTAATATACTGAATTAATAATTAAATTCAAATCATTGCTTGAAATCTCTTTTACAAATACATTTTCATAGAACCTTTTAAGTACAGGTCACCTTATGGTTACGAACACTACAACAGGCTTATAGCAACTAATATTTTATTGGAAACAAGTTCAATGTTCAATGTTCAAAACACATTCATTGTCTAGCATAAAGACTATTCTTAAAAGAACAGTCAGTTTTAACTGTTAAAAGTTAACAGGATAAACTTTTTGTACCTAAATGAAATATATGTCACTGTGGTTACGGACACTACACCTTTATACTCTCAAGTACAGGTTCCACTTATTAGCTACATATGTACTTAAAACATACATGTTTGTGTATCTTCATAAGATCAACCTTTATGTTATTTAATTCATCTGTTTTGAATTTACAAATGCCCCTTCCATTAACAAGTTGAGGATTTTCTAGTTTCGAAATAATATTTTCTGTAAGCTCCTGGCCACACGTAGGCATTTCAAGATTTCCTCATATATTTGAACCCACACTCTGCTTCATAAACATGTGTAATTTCTGCTTAGCTCTGATTGGCCCCTTTCTCTTGTTTCAATCCCACCGCCACAAAATCCAAAGGTGTGTAATCTGCACGGACTGACTGTTCAGAGGTTGTCGCTGTTGTTTCTTCTACTTTTCTTCTCTTAGCTCTCAGTGGTTTCATTGAGTCTGATTTCCTTTTTGAAGGAATTCTTTGCTGGATCTGGGGTTACTTTTTACTTGTGAGCTGATGTCTCTGCATTTTGACTGTCATTGGATTTACCCTTTCTGTCCAGGTTTCTTTGCTTCTAGTTATCAACATTCTCACATTCTGAATTTTGTCCATTTACACAAGTGTCACAGTTGCAGCTAACATTTTGTGTGTACAGCTCATAATCTTTGGCTAAAGACTAAGTGGAGTGCAGTTTTCATGTTCCTGTTAATGTCTGAACATTCGTTTCTGGTCTGTTTCTATTTACATTTTCAATTAATACAAATTCTCTTCTGGACACTGTGTTCTGTTCATTATTAACTGCTTCTTCATGGCAGTCATTGTCATGTAATGTGTTTGACATTGTCTGCAATTTACTTCACAGCTTCATTCTTTTTTCTCAATGGAATAAGCTGCTTTACTCTTCTTACCACCTGAACTTTCTGATACAGCACTAATACATGGCACTGGTGACAGCTTTCAACCTTTTTCTCTGCCGGTATCTTTTCATTTCTTCCACTTCTTCCTTCTTAGGGAGTCTTTTAATTCAGGATCTGAAGTGGCCATTGGTTTAGCTGTCTTTCTTTCCTTCTTTTTAGCTCATCTTGTCAAAGGCAAAGTGAGCTTTTCCCATCACTTGGCATCCATCGTCTGTTAACATTTCACATTTTAATCTTTTCCTCTGAAACTCCTTAGCCAAATGAACTGAAACTTGGTAGGAAGCATCTTTGGAAGGTCCTCTGTAAAGATTGCTCATTTCATCCCGATCCATAAACAAACATGGCCACCACAGACAATTCTTGTTTTTTATTGGTTGATTTCTAAAAAATCTTCTCCTCTGAAACCGCTTTGCCAAATGAATTGAAACTTGATAGGTATCATCTATGGGTGGTTCTCTATAAAGATTGCTCATTTCCTCCCGATCCATTAACAAACATGGCTGCCACAGGCAATTCTTGTTTCTGATTGGTCGATTTCTAAAAGTCTTTTTCTCTGAAACAGCTTTGCCCAATGAGCCGAAACATGGTAGGAAGGATCTATGGAGGATCCTCTATATAATTTTCTCATTTCGTCCCGATCTATTAACAAACAGGCGCCACAGGCGATTCTTGTTTATGAATGGCTGATTTTAAAAATATTTCTCCTCTGAAACTGTTTTGTCAAATGAAACGTAACTTGGTAGGAAGCATCTATGGAAGGTCCTCTATAAAGATTGCTTATTTCGACCCGATCCCTTAACAAACATGGCTGCCACAGGCAATTCTTGTTTCTGATTGGTTGATTTCTAAAAAAAATCTTCTCCTCTGAAACTGCTTAGCCAAATGAACTGAAACTTGGTAGGTATGGGCGGTCCTCTATAAAGATTGCTCATTTCCTCGCAATCCATTAACAAACATGGCTGCCACAGGCAATTCTAGTTTCTGATTGGTCGATTTCTAAATATCTTCTGCTCTGAAACGCTTTGCCAAATGAACCGAAACTTTGTAGGAAGCATCTATGGAAGGTCATCTATAAAGTTTGCTCATTTCATCCCGATCTATGAACAGTTATGGTCGTCACAGGCAATTCTTGTTTCTGATTGGCTGATATTTAAAATTCTTCTCCTCTGAAACTGTTTTGTCAAATGAAACGAAACATGGTTGGAAGCATCTATGGAAGGTCCTCTATGAAGATTGCTCATTTCGTCCTGATCCGTTAACAAACATGGCCACCGCAGGCAATTCTTGTTTCTGATTGGTCAATTTCTAAAAATCTTCTCCTCTGAAACTGCTTTGCCAAATGAACTGAAACTTGATAGGAAGCATCTATGGAAGGGCCTCTATAGGGATTGCTAATTTCATTTTGATTCGAAGACAAACATGGCCACCAAAGGCATTGCTTGTTTCTGATTGGTCGATTTCTAAAAATCGTCTTCTCAGAAACTGTTTAGCCAAATGAATCGAAACTTGGTAGGAAACATATATGGAGGGTGCTCTATAAAGATTGCTAATTTTGTCCCGATCCATTAATAAACATGGCTGCCATAGGCAATTCTTGTTTCTGGTAGATCCATTCCTAAAAATCTTCTCTGTAACTGCTTAGCCAAATGAACCAAATTTTGGTGGGAAGTACCTATGGAAGGTTCTGTATTAAGGTTCCTCAAAACACAATGAAAGGTGAGTGACACGGGCTCAGTTCACTGAACCTCTAGTTTCTCTCTTTGTCAGTCTTTTTCATAGCAACATATGTTGCAGAGTTTTCTGTTTTCTGACGATTTCTTCATTCCTCATCCTTCCAGTCTGGTTTGCTCCTTTTTCTTCTTGACATTGTCAGCATCTTGGTCAGCAATTCTTTCAGGTCTTTTGTGTCACAGTGATGATTTTCTGTTCTCTTCTGCAAAACAGTTACTTCTTTACTACATTGATGGCATGGCTCAATGCAAACAGGTAAAATGTATGAAAGTAATATGCTAAAAGTCATATTTAACCAATTTGTGGAAAGAAACAATCAGAATAGGTTATAAATATCTTATATTGTTATATTTCATCTATTATGAATACAAAAGTTGTGCATGAATTATAATAATAGTTGCCTCAGAAAAATTGTAGTGTCCGTAACCCCACTGACATTACAACAAAATATACTAAAAACCTAAAAACTGTGCATTCCACTGGCATGCATATATGTGCTTTGTCAGTATTCTGTATTAAATGACATTTGTATTGTTAAGTGGTGTAATTAGTGGCTTACAGGTCCGTTTTTTTTTAATATAATATCTGCCGCGTAAAAGGCTTTCACCATATATAAATTGTGCATCAAGCTCAATAGGTCTTCCCTGTGAAAACCTAGTTCAGGTCAATTTCTTCATATTGTATGTTTGGCATCAATATTTCAACAAGGCAAACATCAGATCCTATGTAATTGATGTGGATATTTCATGAATACAGGAAAACAGGTACATGTATAAGCATATTTCGCATTACTGACACTATATAATATAAAAAGCAATGCTTCAATACATTTATACATACTTTGGTCATCACTGGGACTTAAAACTTTACTTTTTTTTCAATTTTACATGACTTCTTGCTTCATTCTAACATACTAGTACATAATATGAGTTATTTTTTCATGAACTATGTGATGAGCAGTCAAATTTATTGGAAAGGCAATCCTTTGGATGATGCAATATTACATCGTAACATTGTTGCATCAGCCAAAGTATACAAGTATTTCCCTACAGTAAATAGATGATGCAATATTACATCATGAAAAGTTTGCTTTTTTCTGCAAAAAAAATATAAAAGAAAAGCTGATAAAAACAGATGAAATTCAATATTCTAACATGACGTCCTCCCTTCTCTTTGCAAA
>MJUT01013065.1:109989-133489 GCA_002080005.1 Gigantidas platifrons
ATAAAATATGTATTTACAATAAAACTATCAACAGAATAACACTCAAGACAGTTTTAAGTGTTATTTCCTATTTCGTGCTACTGAACTGAAACATATGTATATATGAGTAACTATATATCATATACTAAGTCAGTAGAAGGTTATTGCTAGTTATGAAGACATCTACGATTTTGGTGTTTTTGGTTGTGATATTTGTTGCTGTGGATGGACTTGTCCGTGACCGATCTCAGATAAGTACGTGTATGTCATATAACTCCCTCACATCAGACTTAATTAATAACATACGTTCTAAATATATGGTTTTATTATTATTATTTTTTTTTTTTGTACATATAGCCCGTTTGTTTTATAGACAAGTGTAATTTGTTTCTATTGGTCTTCTAGGTGTCTATGGTAACATAAAATGTGTTCCCGCCACGATGTCAACATAGCTGAAATATTGCTAAAGTTGGCATTAAATACCAATCAATCAATCAGACTTAATTAAATTTTAAGTAGATTAGTAACAAAGAACTCAATCATTAAAATGATTATTGATATATATATATTTATTTGGAAAAACTACCCCTTTACAACGGGGGCAACCACCTTCGGGGTAGCAGTGGCTGCGTCCAAGATATGCTTACATATCATAAAACTATATACAGTACATACTAAAAATAATATACAGTGAAATGACACACAATTTCAGTTTAAAATGTCTCTCTTTCTGTTAAGATCGTATTTAGTACATGTAAAACACAAACTGATTTGTAGAAAAAGCTATTACAAACACAGATCACATAAAATTTCCCTAAAACTTTTCTTAGTAAAATATCAAATAAAAAGCCTATTGAGAATTATCATCTAACATTTTTAGATAAAAAACAAATATAATAACATACAACTATAGTAAAATATATATTATGGCACTTAGTCATTCGGCGATTTGGGACCTTAGCATAAAAATATTGCACAAAAAATTCTTACATAGTTTATCTATTTCATCTCCTATAAAATTAGAGAAATGATATCCCAAATCACCGATTAAAACATAATTTTATCATGTGGCGGCAATCCAGTGAAGTTAGCATCTACGTTTTGTTCACGAAATAGGGTTGTTATGTCCGAGTTTAACTCATTTCTCAAATTAGTATATTATATGCTTCACATTCAAGAAGCACGTGATACACATTTTCTTCATAATAGTTTGTACAAATTGTACATTGAGGATTAGTGCGAATTTGCATACGATATAAGGTATTGTTTGCTGGCAAGCAGTTGGTCCTTGTTAGAAGTTTGAGCCTTGAACCACGAAAATCATTTATATAATCAAAAAACTAGTCATTTTTTTTAAATAGAAATGTACTTTTTCACATATTAGAGACATGTAAATTCCTTGTACGTAATTATCAATAAATATGAAACTAAATTTATATTTATCTGGAATCACACAGTATGAATAGATAGGGTACATTTATATGTAGGTGTATTGTTAAAGACATAGGTACCCGATTTGTGGACTAGACTAGACTAGACTAGAGGAGGGTTTTTGTATTTTTAGAAATAGGCTTATATCGATCTCGGATTGAGTTTTTGGTAATGTTTGAAGTTGTTCAACGCTGTTTATAATGAAAACGTCACACAAAAGTAATGAATTAAAAAAAAATTAAAAGGGGGAGGGGGCAGGGACGGATCCGGGATTTCAAGTTAGGGGGCGCACTTAAATAAATGGCGCCGAGCGGAGCGAGGCGGGAATTTTTTTTTGGGTATTTCGTGTGAAAAATCACGATTTTACGCAAAAAAATCATATTTTTTCCAATTTTAGGGGGGGGCGCGCGCGCCGGTGCGCCCCCCTTGAATCCGCCCCTGGGGTCCACAAATCGGGTACCTATGGTTAAATACATCTCCACAGTCATTGGAAGATCGATCTTCCCATTGATGGAAACAGATTGATTATTTGATTTTGATTTTTGGTGTTTTAACGCCACTTTCAGCAGTAGTTCAGCAATATCATGGCGACCAGTTTTAGTGGTAGAAGAAGCCGGAGTACCCGGAGAGAATCACCGACCATGGGAAAGCAACTGGTAGACTTTATCACTTGCGGCTGCGAGTCGAATGCACCCTTTTTTGTAATGTACAAAGCCGGGCGCGAAGCCACGCCGTATTGGTGATAGGCTTGTATGAGTTGTTAGGTAATCAAACTACCTAACTCATTGAGCCACCCGGGCCCTCTTGATTCCCGTGTATCTGTCTATGCTTTATTACTCTCAGATTATGTATATTAGCTGAAATAACTTTATTAAGGATAGAAAAAGAAAAGCTGATGCTATTTCAAATAGGGTACCAGAGGCGGATTTAGAGGGGGTGTGCGCCCCCCCCCCCTAAAATAGTATGACTCTGCATACACTTTCAATAAGAAATGTTGGTGAAATTTGAAGAAAATTAAGTAGAAAAATTATCGGTTTTTCGAGTAAAAACATAATCTGATTTATTTGTTTCGCGTGGGAAAAAATGCCTCCAGTGAAAAACAAAGCCTCCACCTCAATAGAGTCAATTGTCGGTCACAGATTATATTTTTTATTATTATTATATTTGTACTTTATTTTTAGACTTAGATTGGTGTACATCATCTAGGTGGCGCTGCAGGAGATTTCGTCAATGGTGTGGTTGTGGTGGTAATGTCAAATCATCACAAGAGTGTATTCAATTGTGTAAGTTATGACAAGAAAGTTTAAAGTACAGCTATGATTATTAGAGGGGCTAGCACGTTTTCAATTTCTACGAGAACAACCATTTAACTTTTAGATGAAGAGGTTGTATGTTCTCTGACCAAATTTAATAGAAACAAGGGAAACGCAAAGCGTGGCGTATCCCCTCGCCTAAAAATTTGACCCGGTGACATTGACCTTTGACATATGACCTTGAAAATCAATAGGGTTCCAGATTCTCTTAAGGACAAAGTATGTGCCAAGTTTGGTCAAAATCCATTGAAGGATGTTGATTCTAGAGTGTTCACAAGGATGTTACGGAAGGACGGACGCATGGACGGTAGCTTTACTTTACTTTACCTTCGCAACTTCGTTGAAGACGAGGGAATAACAAGGACAACGCAAAGCGTGACGTATCCCCTCGCCTTAAAATTTGACCCGCTGACCTTGACCTTGACCTTTGACCTTGAAAATCAATAGGGTTCCAGATTCTCTTCAGGACTAAATCTGTACCAAGTTTGGTCAAAATCCATTGAAGGATGTATAGAGTGTTCACAAGGATGTTACGGAAGGACGGACGGACGGTAGCGTTACTATATCCCTTCGCAACTTCGTTGGCGAGGGGATAATAAAACAATTGTCTCAAAAGGTGTAAGGATAAATAATGTGACCTTGCATTTTTCTACGAGAAAATTTGGCAAAATATTAAAAATATTTTTTTTTTCTTCGTCTTGTGTACCATATGTTGCCAGTTTCTCTGGATTGTTCCTTCGGTCTTCTCTAACGTTTATTACCAGAAATTACCACTTTCTGGATCGGGGAAAACCTATAAAGCTAGCAGATCGTAATAGTAGGTTATTCACTTTGGACGTGCGCCAGCAGGTGGATCATTTAAATATGATGGTAACTAGTCTAGCTGTTTACATGATCTGATAATGATAACAACTATATATTATGACAGGTGTTGTTGACAATCAATTTTAGTGACCACTTCGTCGATTGGAACACACCGATATCCTTCTCAAAAAGATAGTGGGCTATGAATGATTAATGCAACTTTCAATAATATGTCAAATATAACGTGGTGTTCAGTTTTGTGTGTGGCGGAAACAGAAATAGTCGTTGAAAAAACTATCGACCTTCTACAGGTCACTGACAACTCTCAAGTGTACCTCGCGACTTAGTGCTGATCGGAGCATGCTGCTTTTTTGACATTTTGAATATATATTTACTGAAAATTTAAACAAAAAATCATTATTTCATCTCTATTAACGTGTACGTGTCCATATAACATACAATCTTATGGTAACAACAGATTACATGTGCCGGTTCTCTACTTTGTGGAAAATAAGAACAGGGGTGTAGGCGCCGAGGGCAAGGGGACTTGTTTTGCCCCCCCCCCACACATTTTGTTTATGGGAAATAATTAGTAAAAGCTTCAATTTCTGCATGGAAGCAAAAATAGTTCAATAAATCAAAAGTTATTTAGGGTTTATTTGATTGAAGCAAAATAATATTTCCTTGGATATGGACAACAACAGGTTAAATAAAGGAAAAAGAGATGAAATAATGAAGAAATTTATTGAAAATTAATATATGAACAGAAAGTTGAAACAAATAGAAAGGGGGAGGGGTAATTACATGCCACACGCGCCTGTGGTGATATGTACTGATTACATAGGTAGACGAAAATTAAATTACCATACAATCGTGGGGCCCACGATGGCCCCTCTGATTATAAAAGACATGTAAAAGGTTACACAATCAAAGACAAATACAGATGTAACAGATTATCTTAAAACTTGTGTAGTCAATGGCCAGTACACAAACTGTTTTATCTACTGTTCTATTAATTTCTATACTTTAAGGTGGCGAGTACAGCTATGACACCGCTGGCGAGTACAGCTATGACACCGCTGGCGAAAGAGGAGGTGATAACAGTGACAGACAAGAAAATGTGGGTTTAAATGGTGAAGATGGGCAGAATGGAGAAGATGGTCTGGATGGAGGATGTGGAGGTGGACAAGGTGGTAGGAGAGGGAGAGGTGGTCGAGGAGGAAGAGGTGGTGGTCGCGGTAATAGGGGTGGTGGTGGTGGAAATGGCGGTAGAGGTGGAAACGGTGGTAGCGGATGCCAAGGTAGTGGTGGAGGTAGGGGTAATACTGATTTATTCGATGGCCGTGGAGGAAGAGGTGGTAACCGTGGAGGTGGAGGCAGAGGTGGTAATGGTGGTAGTGGAGGAGGCAGAGGTGGTAGTGGTGATAGTGCTGAAGGTGGAGGAAGAGGTGGTAGTGGAAGACGTGGAGGTTATCACAACGGTGGGAATGGAGGTAGGGGTGGTAACGGTGGTAGTGGTGGAGGTGGAGGCAGAGGTGGTAACGGTGGAGGCAGTAATGGTGGTGGTGGAGGCAGGGGTGGTTATGGTGGTCGAGGAGGAGGAGGAAGAGGTGGTTACAGTGGTGATGGGGACAGTTATGGTAATGGCAGAGGAGGCAGAGGTGGTAATGGTGATAGTGCTGAAGGTGGAGGAAGAGGTGGTAGTGGAAGACGTGGAGGTTATTACAATGGTGGTAATGGGGGCAGGGGTGGAGGCAGATTTAGTAACGGTGGCAGGGGATTTGGTCAGAACAGCGATAATACGAGAACCGTGGTGGATTAGGTTGAGGTAGTACTGGTGGTCGAGGGGGTTTTGGTCATAACAGTGGTGGCATGAGAAGTGGGTGATATTTGGAGAATTTGAAATATTCCTGGTGGTATACCTGGGTACAGGGTTTATATTTAATGGATTTAATGCTATTTAAATAAAGTGTTTCTTTATACATTGTAAAAGGCATACTTTGTGTAAATTTGAAAAGACATATTTTGTGACATATCAGGAGCATTTGATAGGGTATGACATAAAGCATTGATAAAAAAAAACTACATTTCTATGGTATCGCTGGTGATATTCTACAAAGGTTAATGAATATGTCAATGATAGAAAGCAAAATATGTTTGTAAATAGTGAATGTTCAAATCCTGAATCTGTCAAAGTTGGTGTTCCAAAGGGATATGTACTTAACCCTTCTTTTTCTATTTTATATAAATGATATTGCAGACAACTTGGGCAATCTGGCACATTTACTTGCTGACGACACTTCATCATCTTACTCCGATCGAAACTATGATATTATGACATCTTATATTACTAATGATGTCTATATTTAGTGACTGTGCAAATTTAATGAAATAAGTACAAAGGAAATTTATATGACCTATAACAAAGTTCGAGCAAATATAAGACAAACAAAACTTATTTTTCTGTACTTCACTATATTGTGTTAAATGTTATCTATATTTGTGTATGTGCTAGATTTGTTGTCATAATTGTTTGTGTGATATTTGTAGAAAGAGGACTGTCCATAAGTTGTGAAAACCTTTTGTTCAATCTCATTGCTGTTGTATTTGCAATAAAATATTATTAAACTTAAACTGTTTAGTTTTCTCATTTAACTGACGGGATTCTGTCTTTTTCATTTCTTTTCTTTTTTGTGTGTCTTTTTTTTCTGTATTTGTAACCTCGTACTGTGATGGCGTCACAATAATGGCGGTACATTGGTATTTGTATGATTTCTACACCCATATTATCTTTTCTTGTTGGTAACCCCGCATATGGCAAATTAAACTAAATACACCAAAATAATATAAAAATGACAAATATGTCCAGATGTTAAGAGTATAGCTTATATGCAGGCTATGTTCCGTTTCACACCCATTTTGAATAAGGTATGGATTATGCTCATTTTTGAAGACCCTATAGTGACTGTCATATGTAGAACAGCAATACAAAAAAAGTGCCGTTCCTTTACTTTATGTCTAGTGTAAAATTTGTGATTTTTCTGCAGGATAAATACAATATTGATGCAGTATCTTAAAATATAAAGTTTATGTGTATTCGGCACAAAACCGGGGAAAGACTCGATGAACCTCGCCTTAATCTAAGTTTTTGAACCTCATCTCATACACATAAACATTATAATTTAAGATACTGCACAAATATTGTCTATGTCTTTTCGTAGTAATTGAAAAATATTAAGGAGAACGCCCACTTAACTTTTAGGGGGTGGGGGGAGGGGGGGTACTGTTTTCTTTATGAAAAAAGAATTAGCATAAAAGATACAAAAAAATAATAAATAACTTGATCATATATATATACATATATATAGTCTCAACGAAAAAAAATCGGATAGTTTGATGTTCACACAAATATAATAGCCTGATTTTTTGTTTCCTTTACAATAATAATATGACTGGAAGGAAAGGAGATGGACCCCCTATTAGGAGTTAAATGGTCGATTCATACAATGTAATTAGAGTTACATTAACTTGACATTTGTAAAGGAATAATTGTATACTTTTGGAATAGCTCTTACAATAATGATTTGTAAGACAGGTGAACTCAGTCACTGTGTCACTGATTGATAATTTTAATTAGAAACATCCCACTATTACTACAGTAAACCTTATCAACTACCGCAATCGAACCAAATAATTGACTGCGAGCTCGAGGTGTACAAAGAACATACGTATCCGAGTATTTGATTTGATTTTTGGTGTTTAACGCCATTTTCAACAATATTTCAGCTATATCATGGCGACCAGTTTTAGTGGTGGAGGAAGCCGGAGAGAACCACCGACCATGGGCAAACAACTGGTAAACTTTATCACTGAGTATTTGACAAGGGACCTATTATTTAACATTTAAGTGAATTTATTTCTTAATTGCATCTTCCGGGGCGATATTTTTTTTTAATATTTGGCGGCAGAATTAAAAAAAAACATACCCCCATTTCCTGATAGTTAAATGGTTGTTACTTAACGCGATTTAAATGTAGATGCAGGAAAGGCCGAACTAAATTGTGATTTTTGTTTTTGTTTTAAAGGACAACGGTCTTTAGCGGGACAACTGATTTAACCTTCTTAACTTCATAAGGGTCACGTTTTCAGTCTAGTTTGATCGGATACGGCGCTTTGATACAAGTACCACTTATAGTTTTCTCAAGTCACTCGTACATTACATCTCATTACTGTACTACTGTACAAAGAAGAGTACAGTCTATATACATGTAGTGATTTCATAATTATATTGTTTAATATTGCTACCGTTGTCGGTTACCCCTGAAGTGACTTTTGTACAATGTTTCCTCTGTACAATGACACTTAAAGAGAACAATATATTGAAACTGAGTTGAACTCAAATAAACTCAAATGTCTTAAGCGAACTCGGTATGGACCTGTTTCTGATAAAAAAAAATGTGTTGTCCCTTGGTCTAAAGGTTGCCTTAAGCTTGTAGCATTGGGAATCAATTCACGACTGTCAAATGTCATCATGTACTGGTTATAGTTGAGCAATAAATGTGCATTAACTATTTTATTTTCTATATATAAAAGGGGCTAAATTCCAAAATGGAGCATATTGGAAAAGCATATTAAATACCTGAAATAGTAAAACACGACAAATGCCCAAAACGGTGGTTCCAGCATATAACTGTGCCAAGCAAATAACTGTCCACACTTGCTTTTAATGTTTACAAAGGGCGTAGGAGCCAGGGCGGCAAATTTGGGTTCATTTCAATAACTTTAGTTCTCCTTGAATTCAATACTGAAGGTCAGTGAACATAAAAGGAAGTCAAGTTTGATCTTAAGACTACATTCCCTTTCTTGAGTTGTGCCCCTTGAAATGTCAAATGTATTAATTTCTCAGGTTTCCATTCCCATACAGCAAATCACTTGAAATTTATTACATTTTTGTAAACTATTTTTTTTACCACAATACACAGGTCAAGTTCAATTTTGTTTTTAACACTTCCCCAGTATGCTTAGCTGGAATAAAATCATCATCTTTCCACATTTGTCCATCCCCACCTCACCCTTTTCAGTGAGTCAGTCATTGCACTGCACATCCTATTCCTCCATCTGTACGATTGTTTAGCGCCTTGGATGATCCTGTTCAAACAATTGTGTCTTGTGACCTTGTCCAACATCCATGATGGCTACCATGGCTTCTGATTGGTTGAATAATTAGAAATCTTTGAAAATCTTCTTATGAACCAATGAAACCACATTGGGTCCAAATAGTCCTTAGGTGGTCTCCTTCCAAAATTATATCCCCTAATCCGGTCAATTATCTAAGATGTTCAGCAACTGATTATGTAACTTCTGGTTTTACAGCATTTTCTTTATGGTTACTGAATCCACTTTAACTAATAATTAGGGGGATGTTGTGGTCATAAGGTAGTTTGGCTTACAAATAGTTATAAGAGTTTAAATCCCACTCATGGCGAGGTGTACTATACATTATGTGATAAAGTATGTCAGTGACTTACGACAGATCGGTGGTTTTCTCCGGGTACTCCAGTTTCCTCTACCAATAAAACTGATCGCCACGATATATTAGTAACTGAAATATTGTTGAAAGTGCCATTTTGATTGCATATTAGGGCCTCTTGATTGTAAACTGGTAGGGTTTTAATACCTCAAATCAATATCAATCTTTATTTAGTGCCAAGGATGATTGTGTTAAAAATGCAGAAAGACCTGTTAGGTAGAACTTAATCTTTCACATGGAAACCATTGTCTACAGAGTCAGATGGACAACGACAACAGTGCTATAACATGACCAAAATTTGTTTTAGGTCAAATAAAAGTGAATAACAGATGTCTCTATACCATTATGCAACTGTGAAATTCACCAATCATTTTAAATATAACTCGAGGTTTATATAGGTAATAGCCGTTTATTATTCATTAAGGTAACAATGTACAAACACAAATCTAGTTAATAAAAGAACTCTTCTTCCCCAAATAAAACAACATTTTCTCAACATCTTTCAAACTCTAACATTGCATATATATATATTTCTGGTTTTGTTTGTTTTACTACAATAAATAACATAAACAATATGTGCAACCACTTCCTTCAACTAAATTCTGCGTTAGTTAATTTGTCATACACACAACGTTAAGAGGATCATTCACACGATTTTAAAAATGTTGCAAATTTCCAGTTAAACCTTTTGACGGCCAAGCTAAAGAAATCCTCTTGGACAGACAGCATATGATCATAAAAAAAAATGTCCATTTTTATTTTGATGAGGTGAAATGAAGCGTTATTTGTATTATTTTGATCTTGTAATAAATAGAAGCTGGTTACCCAGCACTAGGCATGTTTTGATGACATTGACATTCCCTTAGCTGATGTTTTCTTATGATAGATAATGTACATTTGTATTCCCAATTCAAAAATAAAATTTATATATGAAGTTAATACGAACTGAAAGACCAGAAAAAAATATGTTAATTAAACAAAAGACAAATAATACAATACATTCTTTTCTGACAGCTTCCACTGAATAATTGTTAATTATACATAAAATTAACATGATGAAGAGAACTGATGCTAAACAATAAAAAAAATATAACATATGGCCCATTTATACTTTTCTGGAGTGACAATTTTATGAAAACTACACATGGGAATTTATAAACATTTTTGCATTAAAGGCTGTTGCAGAAAAAAAATGCCTCCCAAGGTTGAGAAAAGCATATGAGTGTTCAGTAGATAGTATTACACAACAATATTAAATTGGATTAGGGTTATGGTGTTTAACTCCACCTTCAACAATATTTCAGTTATACAATGGCGGTCAGTTTTATTGGTGGAGGAAATTGAAATATCCGACGAAAACCCTTGACATGTTTGCAAATCACATAAAGTTGTATTGAGTACTCATCGCCATGAGCGGATTTGAACTCACAACTTTAATGGTGATAGGTACTAATTGCATAGGTAGAGTTGTATATCAAATACGATCACGACAACGACTGCCACCTTATTAAATTAGTAGAAAACATGAATCTGGTAGCAAAAAATGTAACGTTACATAAAACCTTTTTGTCGCCATCAAGAACAAGATGAACTTTGAGCTAATGCTCACTTATGATACCCCCGCATATATGTTCAATGTGTATAAAAACCAACTAAGTCGGCAAATAGGAAGTAGGAATCTGACGGGTCCAAAAACACTTCCCACAATATGGCATATACTATATGAAGCTTGTGACCAAATATCAAATTTCTGCCATCAATATAGTTGCTGAGAAAAATGCGATGAAAAATATCTTGGATGGACGGAGGTAAAACAGCATACCCTCCCCTCCGATGGAGCGGGGGTATAATAGATGAGCCTATAAGAAAGCCTATTGGAGAACTTGACGTCTGTCGAAAATCAACTTTCATATGTCTAACTTGCCATTAACGTGAGATAAAAACATGTTGCAAGACATACATTCTGTATACTACCTTTTACTTAGCAAACACAATTATAGACAATGCAACAAACTGCTTGCTGATTGGTTACTTGTTATATTTATCTGATTGTAAACAGCAGGATAAGTAAGCATCCGAAAGATCAAGTAAAACATAACTATGAACAAGATCAGTCACCATGGTTACAACAAACAAATGTGACATAGAAATGAAATGATTAACAATTGTTATAAATAGTGTACATTCCTGTTGAACAATTAAAAAAAAACAACACTAAGGCCATAAAAAGTTAATTTCTTGGTTCTCAGGCCCGCCCGCATGTGGAAATTCGTCGCCGCATTGCCGATTTTATTGCAAAAATAGTAAAAAAAAATTATTTAAATGCGGTAGCGCTGTCCGTACGGAAAAAACAACTGCATCCGTTTTTTCTCTTATATCGCGTGGTCGGCGAAACGCTTTAAAACGCATCATGCTTAAATGAGATTTAAAGCATCGTTATGACAATGTATAAATAAAAAACGTGTTTCCGTTTGACATTTAGACAAAATGTCAATCGTTTCTGTGCAAATTCGGCACAAATGTTTGCCAGTTTTACCAGGGAACATAATAGGGGGCTTATCCGAAGCTTATACCTTATTGGACTTGTTTAAGGAGATAAAAATGGTACGTTGGGACCAGCGGATTGGACGTTTCCATAAAAGTTAACCACTTGTGATGTTTCTGCCACCATCGGAAGAAATAAAATAGAAATTTTCAATAAAGTAAAGAAAAGATTTATACATTGCCATATTTTTCACCAAAAAAAAAAGAAGAAAAAATGCCTCCCTCATCAATTTTTACAGCAGTAAAAGGGTAAAAAAAAAATGCCGCCCTCCCTCATCAATTTTGATAAAAAAAAGGGCCTGAGAACCAAGTAATTAATTTTGCATGGCCTAAAATAACATTTAACAGAATTTCAACAATGCTGTGTGACCCTAGCTATACCTCTTGTGCAAAAAAAAAAAATTACTGCTGAAAAATTAATGTGTAAACAATATTAACTCACTCACTGAATGCAAAAAAAAAAAAAGACCCAATTTTTAGACAAATTTCAAATAAATCTTTATAGGTACATGCACACTATATTCCAAGTACAACTACAATGCTAAAAATAATCCATGACTTTGTTTTTCAGAGTAAACCAGGTCTTTAACAAAATATAATGAATGTTTGACGTACAATTCTCATTGAATAGAATTATAAATGGCTTCAAACTACTCACCATAAATTAAATTCAAAATTTACAAAATACATGTAAATTTTGAAAAACAACTTTAAACTGCGATGGAAACTATCAATAGTTAGATTTGGCATCATTTGGAGTTCAATAGTACAACATCGACACAAAGGGCTATTGTAATAAATAATACAAGCTAAATTATAGGATATCTGTACAAATTAACAGTAATTGTGCTATGTTAAGATACTCCTTAAATAAATGCAATTTCAATGTGTGAAACAAATATAATACATCAAGTCTGCTGTATAGAAAATATTTGTGAGTTACTGAACCGACAAATGCACGTTTTAAAGGCATCAGCACAACTGGATAGAAAACATTTCTTTAAAACCAAGTAACTGAATCAACAAATGCATGTCTAAGAGGTAGCAGCACAACAGTCTAAGCAAAACAGTTTGTATTAAAATTTAAGCTTAAACATTATCAAGCACTATTGAAAGAATGTTATTCTGTTGAGGTAATAAGTAAATCAAGGACACCTACAAATAAAACCTTCACCCCTTTTAAGGATTCATAAATTAAAAAACAAAAAGCTCTATGATGTTGTAACCTTGTAATAATAACCAACAATTCATATAAATTATAAACTATCAAAAAACAATAATTTCTACACATATTTGTGAATTTAAATCATTATGAATACCATTGTCTATACCCCACAGCTGACTACTCTCCACTTATTACCTGTGGGTCAACTGGTAGAAAAATCTTCATTTCATTGATAAAAGCAATTAATAGTTAGCAATCAAAATCATCGCTTGAGGGGACAAAGCAATACAAAAAAATGGTGGTTCCCATTATTTGCAAGGAATTCCTTTCTAATTTAGATACATTAAAAACTGTGATTTGATTGGTTATAAAGACAGTCGTCGGGATATATCAAAGTGTTTTAAAATGATCACATGACTACACAAATTTCTCTGCCAGTTGACCCATGGGTGATTGCACAGGTAGTTGTAAATCCAACTACCACACGACCATGACCATGACAGCCCCTCAAACTGAAGAATTATCATGTGTGGTTTGTGAAATGGATTATCTCCCTTTCATCTCACTCCTTTATCTGGTATTATTCCATCTTTTACATACACTAAGATGACATTTCCTGATGGAACTTTGAGTGGTAAGTAGGGAAAGAAGAAACACCATTATAATCCAATTTGAAGATTTTCACTTTAACATCAATGTAACATATAATACTTAACTATAGCCTTTGTCATTTGTTTACAAAATTACATACAATGTACATCAATGGATTCATACACAAGTGTACTTTTCTAGTACAAATATATCAACAAATACTAAAAAATTATGCAAATTGTACATGTACATACAAGTTTATCTAATAATGGACCTATTTCTGTTTACAGAGCTATATATTGTGTACAACTAACATTTCCATATCTTGATGCAACTTATATGGACAAGATATTTTTAATCATCTCTTAAAAATAATCTTAAGTAAAAATATGACTTTGTCCTTAAAGTGATCATAATTTACACACTAGCAACTAGTCTCTTCTGATTTATGTAATAATCTTATTTTTATTTGAAGAAATGTGTATTTTTATTTGTACTTAATTTTTTTGCTTGAAAGGTTACACATCCCTGGTTCAAGTTGGTGTTTCAGTTAAAAAAAAAAGGATGCAATTTTTTTTTCTTCCAATATTAACTACTTATTCCATATTCATATCTAAGTCTAAATATTCTTCTGCACCTTACAAACTAGGGGGTGGGTCTTAATTCTGATCACATTAATTTGGCTAATAATGCACATGTTAATAACTTAGGCTTGCTTTAAACAACATTTTTTACATCCATAATTGCATAAGTCCCAGTTATTTATGCCAGTACATTTTCCTTTCTTTCAAGTACAAGTACACGATTTCAGCAACAATAACTTGAGCACACAACAATTCACTAGCACTTCTAACTAAAATTGGATTTAATTCTTTCTTCATAGTTCACTTTTTGTTCGCGAAAACAAAAATGTAAGTTGCAGGATTACAAAATTCATTTCTATCAATTCTCATCAAATCAATGACTCTTATATACATCTTGACAAATTGGGAAAAATTCTGGTAGCATCCTCCCATATACTTCTAAAATTACAGAATTACATTGGAGAAAATTTCAAATTAAATCAATTATTACTTTATAGCATTTGGAAACCTTGACAATAAAACAAACGGCTTACATAATTTCTAATATATAATTACTTCAAAATTAAAGCATGAGGTCAAAATTACATGTATATACTTCTCACAATGCTAAACAACAATCTAAAGCATGAGGTCATTCCATTATTATTTTTTCATGTTTTTATTCATTTTAAACAAATACTAATAAAATCAGAACAAATTATGTAATTATTCCTGGAAAAATTGAAATCAGAAAATTCTTCAAAAACAATTGTATCGATAAACACCTATATGTGGGAAGCTAATACATTTCATAGGGTTAAATCTAGGGCTAGGGTAATGGTGTTTATCAACACTTTCAACAATATTTCATTTATATCGTGGTGGTCAGTTTTATTGGTTAAATCTAATGTAATCGATTTTCAATAAATAAAATCTGGACAATCTTTTCTTTCTTAATTTTTTCCCTATTGCAAAATTAGAATTAACGACATGCACACATTACAATTAATTAATTAATAATTATATAGACTGTTATTTTTATATACACAAAAATATTTAATCAGTTTAACTGATTTCTTTTGTATTTTTGAAATAATACACAAGACACAGGAAAACATTTAGTTATAAGAAATAAAGATTGTTCATTTGTTTTTTGTTTTTTTCTGGAATAGCTTTATAAACAAACTAAATGGAATGATGATTGATCCCATTATAAAACAACAGTTTTCATAAAAAATAATCTAACAACCAATCGTCTTTCATAAACCATCATGTTCTATTTTTAGAGGTGATGTAATGGATGATAGTCTGTACATATGAAAGAGTTAAATGACCTAATTTACATATTCATCATTCTTTTCTTGCACGCCTCTTCCGTGGTGAGGTTCTCCTAGGGGACTCCCCTGATTTGTCCTCAGTTTTTTCCTCTTCTTCCTCCTCATCATCTTCTTCATCATCTTGACTACTTTCCTGTTCAAAATGTGATTATTTTAGATCTTTAATAAAATTCTTGAGATCTAAAAATTAAAGTACTGATCAGTGAGGACCCCCCCCCCCCACCTTTTCTCTTGAAGTAACTGAGTGAGTGAATGTTGTTTAATGCCTTCTCAGCAATATCATGGCAAAAATATTTTATTTTCAATGATATGATTATGATGATGAGGTTCGTTTTGTACTAGACCAACACGGTCAGTTGGATTTTTATAGTCATAGATATGTCGCACCACTTGGACATATTATCTTGTTTCCAAGACAGTCGGTCTTTGCTCTTTCTCCTTAATGCTGCATGCTTAGCGGAGAAGCAACAAATATCAATTTCGTTGTCTTTGGTTTGACCTGATCAGAGCTTGAACCCATGATTTACTGCACTCGAGGCAAGCCAGCTAACTATTACACCACTGATGTGATTCGGTCTCACTCTAGAAGTAAACTATGGCCCTTTAATGCTGGACTTATGATAAATGGTTACTGAGAACAGACCCCCATCACAACATCTTCACATTGTTATTAATATCATCAGTGCCAGAATATTATTTATTGCCTTGCATAACAGACAAGACACAAAATGAAGGAAAACAACCCACTAAACAGTTAGTTAATCATTTGTAGATAACTTAAATAATAAGCTCAATCGTGATTTTACTTTAACACTTTTTGAGTGAATTAATCCTAGTTATATCATGACGAAAAGCAGAGAACAAGTAATTTTGTCAAAGATATTTCGATTTGCAAGGCTTGGTACCAGACCCACACATCTGAGCTGGATTTTTGTAGTGCTAATTTACTGAAACAATAATATGCAGGCAGATGTGTCGCTCCACTCATAAACACTATCTAGACACTGAGCAGAGAAGCGGTAAACACAAATTTTATGGTTTTTGTAAGGAAATGACTGAAAATCATACCCACAATCTTCTGTACTCAACTGAGCAGAGAAGTGGTAAACACCAATTTTATGGTTTTTGTAAGGACATGACTGAAAATCATGCCCACAATCTTCTGTACTCAACTGAGCAGAGAAACAGTAAATAGCAATTTCATAGTTTTGCGATGACGTGGCTGAAAATCAAACTCACAATTTTCTGTACTCAACATCATTACACCATAAGTTGTCCAAATACATCTATCTTTTCAATGTTTTTGCAGGTTATTTTAAACACAATTTTTCAATTAAGGACTGTCAAACAGGATTTAGACATTTATACCTCTTTCACATCCAAGTCAGATTTTTTCGTTTTCTTTGCAGTGTCAGGATTATCTCCCTTTGGTCCTACTTCCTCATCTCCCTTTGGTCCTACTTCCTCTTCCTTCTCTTCTTCTTTGTTTTCTGCATCAGGTGAAGGTTCATCTGTCTTTTTACGATGTTCTTTGATAACCTCAGGCTGAAATAAATCATTTTTCTTAATTGTTTGAGAAATTTCAGATGTTTATTAGAACATCTTTTTAAGTGTCATTTTGAAAATATTTACCTATAAAGTTTAATGACCATTAGGCTTTTTAGTGTTCCATCAAAACATACACGACACCCACAGATGGCACTTTTAAATAATTTCTTAGGTCAGGGTTAGTGTTATGTTGTTTAACGCCACCCTCAACAATATTTCAATTATATCATCGCAGTCAGTTTTGTTGGAGGAAATGGTAGTTTCAGGAGAAAACCATCGACTAGTCGCACGTCACTGACAAACTGTATTGCATAATGTAGTTTAGAGTACAACTTGTCCGAGCGGGATTCGAACTCACAACGTTAGTGGTGATAGGTACCGATTGCAAAGGTAGTTGTAAATCAAACTACCATATGATCACGACCACTACGCTCCCAAATCGTTCCTAAGAGTGGTTGTCTACAGTAATAGGTCAAAAGATTTTCTTTCCTCACTGAAATATTTCCCTCAATATTGTTTTTGCCCCACGAAAAAAATATATGCGAAAATCCTTCATTCATTAAAAATTACAACATTTTTACTGGGTTATTTGATCTAAATACAAATGGAACTCATGGAGCAGGACATGATTACCCTTCCAATGCTTGTTGTCACTCATAGTCTAAGTTTATTGCCCAAGTTCCTGTTTTCATTACTTTTATATTGTTTAAGACATTTGATTTCACTGTTCATTTTCTTCTAGCTAAATTTGTAGCTTTGTCACTGCTATTCCTATACTGTGTTTTTTGTCCACAAGTAACGCTGTGGTTCCCCTGTGACAGAAGGGCAATAAGTTCACTTTTGTTTTAAATTTTAGGTACTGATTTTGGTTGTAAAATATATGGAAATGAGTGACAACAAACAGTATCTTGGATATGCCAATGGAATTTTGAATTTTTGCTATTTCGTTAACCATCACTTTTATGTAACGTTAGAGGAAACTGGGAAATAAAAGGCAATCAAGAATGGACAATCCAGAGAGACAGGCAATACTAGGCACAAGACATAGAACAAAGACACACAAAACAAACAAGATCAACTGTGAGCTAATGCTCACTTATGATACTCCCGCATATATGTTCAATGTGTATAAAAACCAACTAAGTCGGCAAACAGGAAGTAGGAATCTGACAGGTTCAAAAATGCTTCCCACAATATGGCATACCTATATGAAGCTTGTGACCAAATATAAGATATCTGCCATCAATAGTTGCTGAGAAAAATGCGACGAAAAATATCTTGGTACGGAGAGGACAGACAGACGGGACGGGACGGACAGAGGTAAAACAGTATACCCCACCTCCAGTGGAGTGGGGGTATAAAAACAGCATAGAAAACTTAGCAGCATGGACCCCACCAAATCTTAATTTCTACTGAATCTAGATATTCACACTTTTATTTTTAATCGCAACAATGTCAGAGCCTGTTGGAAAGGATTACTCCTCAAGATCAGTTTTTGGAGACACCATTCTTACAATTCCTCCAAGTCAATCAGATACATTCTTTTTTACTGTTACAATATACAGAGCAGATTTACAGAAGAAATTAAAATGTGAAAAAGTTTACCAATGTGACGATGGATGCCAAGTGATGGCAAAATCTTACATAATCCTCGTTCAGGTGAGTTAAAGATTTGGTTCAATTCTTGTAGTGTTCAACTTAAGTTATCATGGATAACTAGAAAACTTACCACCAAATTCCTTGATTTCAACATACTAAGGTATTTATAAATTAAACTTTATTCAAATTTGGTGATCACCATGGATTTCAATTTAAAAGGAAAAAAAAAAACATCTGGTAAAGGATTTATGTATTATTCATATAGTTTGCCAAAAGAGTTAAGTAGTTTCTAAGACATTTTTTTTATATTTTTCAGAGTCTTATGATCTATAGTATGGGCATATTGGATACCCCTATTAATTCCAATAGCACAAACTTGGTCAAAGTGCATCAAAGGAATAGTGCTACATGTGGTTTCTATTGTTGTTGTTTTTTTTATTTCAGCAAAATCAGATGATAAAAATTATCCTGACAGCCTCCTTGAAATTCTTTGATCTTAATCATGTTTAAGTACCTGCTGTTTGGTCTTATTTGACTCTTGTGTATTACAGAGAATAAAATGTGAAATTTTTACAGATCATGTATGTAAAGTAATAGTAATTAACTTCAAATAACCTCTAACCTTACAAATTTCAATTACACATGTAAATACATTATGTAATCAGTTGGTTTTAATTGTAAAGAAAGTGATGCATATCAACATGGCTAGATATAAAACTGAACAATCAAACCAAATATTAAAAGAAAAAAAAAAGTCTTTTTATAAACATTCTGAAATTAACTATAAAATCAATTCCATTTTTGATCTATCTGAAATAAAACACAAGACATGCATAAGGAAGATTAGAAAGTATAGAACTGCAATATCAGTTACATTTTATCATATATCATTTTTCTGCTGGGTTAAATTTTTTTGATTTTTGTGTATAATATCTTTTAAAAAAATCAAATTTTCAAAATCTTAAGATTATTTTCCTGCAGACTATGATTTTTCTGTACTTTTGATTACTTTTAATAAACACAAATCATTTGATATCAACCAAAAACAATAATGCAATTACAGTGAACCCCATCTTAACCGAACCTCCAGGGAATGAGATTTTGTGCTGGGAATAGACAGGCTAAATTAACAAAGATTTCCTACATTTGGACTTAAGGCCACATTAAAAAAAATGTATGTTTCCCCTCGACCGACCGATTCATTGAAAATCCTGCTGACTCAAAACTTTTTCTTTGAATTTCCGATCGAATTTTTTTTTATTTCCGGAATTTCGGGTCTGTTTCCGTCATTGTTATTTCCGTTTCTGCATTTTACTATAACCGGAAGCTTCTGCTGATACGATTGCAGGAATGGAAATGAAAATGAAAAAAAAAAACTTTTTACCTACCTACCTACCCTGTTTTTGAACGGTGGGTCGGCCGAGGGGAAACATACATATTTTTAAATGTGGCCTAATCTAAAGTTTGGTTTCTACAGTATTCTGTTTAGACCGGTTTCACTGTACATTATTATTATAGAGCATTGAACAAAGTAAGAAACTGCACCTTGATTGGTCCACTTCTAGGACATAAACAGATGGACAACAGTAAAACAGGAAGTAACAGGACAACAACATAAACCGCCCACAACCATGGCCTGTCATCTGCCGCTCCTCTTAGCGACTGCCAAATGCCCTTCTGTCAAAGCAAATAACACATTACATGCAAGAGTAAAAGAAAAACAATAAATCTAAGCCTAAATTTCACAAATTTTTAAAATCTGTTTTTAAAAGTACTTGTATTGACCAACTTAAATTATTCCTTAAAATTCGACAACTAATTCAAATTGGTCAAATACTTTAAAATATATTTAAAAACTTGTGAAATCTATGAAGAAGGAATGCATAGAAATAACATCCAAACAAATCCTTCTATCTGTAAGAAAGTGATTCAACATAAAATTTGCACACTCATTAGCAGGTCATCACAAAACTACTCAATCTGTTTTTTGAGCAAAAAAAAAATGTCTGCTTAACATTTTATATAGTATAATTCAAAACTAATTTTGTGTAATTATAACCAATGAATTAGCATACCCATGTTGAATCAAAGCTCTAATGGAAAATTTCTGTAGAATATTTGGGTGAAAAATGCATTTCTTCACTAGATTGTACAGAAAATTTCCTTTCAGTACATTACAACATTCATCCAAACTCTTACCTGTGATTTTGAAAAACAGCAATATGCTATTATTAGTACTATCGGAAGAACGACAACAACTAAAAATACCGCCCATAGCCAGGGTCGGTCTCTTGTAGCATCTAAGATAGCATCAACCACACTTCTCTGAAATATTCACACTTCATATTGCAATTTTCTTTTTCATGGATATGTTGATTTATCATGTCATATAGAAATAATGAATTTTTTTTGTCTTCAAAGTGAGTGAGTGCTTGTTTATTACGGCCAATCAGTTGTTGATTAACGCCAAATGAGCCATATCATGGCGAGAACAAGCTACATTTGATGAGAGGATGATGATGTCCGCTTTGCATTAGACCAAAATGTTTAGTTGGATTATTACAGTTTAAATATATTTTATTTGCCAATTAAGTTGGATTATTATAGTGCTAGCTCACTGAAACAACAGTCTGTGGATAGACATGTCGTTTCACTCAGTCACATTATTCTGATTCTGAGCCACACAGTCTGTGCTTTTATTCCTTAATGCTTTGTTTTTAACAGAGAACCAACAAATACCAATTGTAGTCTTTCGTTTGATCTGACAGGAACTCAAACACATGATCTACCACACTTAAGACTAGCACGCTAACCAGTACACCACCAGTGTGGTTCTTCAAAATACATAATTATATTTACATACTACATGAAAAATAAAATATCACTTCTACTTTATATATTTAAAGTGTAAATAATCATTCTTAATAATTGTACATCAAGACAAGTTAAACCATCATGATTGACTGCAATACAAAAATAATCAAAATGTTTGTAAAATCATTTTCTTCTGTTTGTGCGAACAGTCAAAAGCAATATTAAGGATGAACAATGCATAATGTAGTTGATGTATTTGCTTTCTTATTGCAAGTTGTGTATTACAAGTGCTTGTCGCTGTCACCAAATCATTTTATATTGGCAGTAAGACAGTATTTGTCATAATTATTTCTATTATGCTGCAGGGTTTCAATATTTTTCAAGTCTTCCACTATTTATAGGCAGTATCAAAATTTGAATAATTTCATGAATATCTTATACAACACACCCCTTTTTGAAAGGCCAGTATGCTGTTGTCTTTTCTTCTTCTTCTTCAAGATTTAACATTATCTTTCTGCAATTAACTAGCTCAATTAAAGCAGGGTTCATGTATATGCAAGTGTTTTTGTTTATTTGTAAACAGCTTTTTGTTGATCTCTTTTTTTCTATATAATATCTAGTATTAAAGTAAAATGTATTTACCCCTCCAGACACTGCTTTTTCTTGAGATGACTTAATTTCCCACGTCTGTGATGCATAGGAGCTGGCTACAACCTTATCGTCTGTGATAATAAAGTTATCAAACACAATCTCATCACTCATAGACCATAATTCTAGACCCAAGGCATTCTGTAAATACAAGATCAAATAAATTCTTTATAAAGGAAAAGCCACAGAATAAAACCCACATGTGGATGATATTCTCTAAGAACGATTTTAGTAGCAGATGTATAATTTTATTAAAGAAACAAGTCCTTTCAGAAATACCAACAAGGGAAGTAACTCAAAAATTAATAAAAATAATATGCAAATATTATCACAATTGTAAACACATGAAATTGAATGGAAATAAAATTATCTACTTTCTAAAACTGAAATCACTTTTTACTTTTTTTAGAATACATAAAAACCTTATATATGAAAATTCTTCCAGTTGAAGACCTTTCAAAATATTACTTTTCACAATGACATTCTGAAATTTGACATCTGTAATATTTTGGCATATTACCTGGACAATTAGACACTCGGTATAATAATGATATTAATGTGGTCTTGTCCAGGTAATATGCCAAAATATTATCCAGGTCTGAGAAACATCTTACCCTCACCTTTGGTCAGGTAATATGTCTCTCAGACCTGGGTAATATTGTGGCTTATTACCTGGACAGACAAGACCACATTATTATATAAATATACAGATCTATGCAAGTGTCACATGTAATACATTTGTTTACATTTTTTTCATTTGCTATTGTTGACTACCTCATATTTTCCCTTTCCTGCTATATTTTTACATTAAACTTATCTAGATTTCAAACGCAAAGCTGACCTTAATAACTTTACTATACGCTCAACATAAATTCTGGGATGTTCTGAACATTGTGAGATCGCAATTCAATCACACGAATTAAAAATTATATGCCGCAATCAGCATCCATAATTACTTATGTGTAAATAACTTGTGCCTCGATCAGTGCATTAAGTATTAAGTGGCTTTTATCTAAACATAAAATTTTAATATACATGAAAAACAGCAGGAAGTTAGTAAATCTAGTATCAAGTTTTAAAACTGATTTTGTTTTTACTAGATAACAAAACTTACAATAGGTGTCATCTTGTATGGTTCTAAATCTTCAAAGAAGTCAGGGTTTGTTATCTTCCTTGGTTCCCATATACCCTGAAATACAATGCTAATGTTTGCATAATATATTCACATGAAATACAATGCTAACGTTGCATAATGCATAAAATATTCACATCTTTTTACATTATATTTATGACAGTAAGCGTTCCTGATGAAGTTTATTCCAGAAACATTAAATAAGGGATCTAATTTTGTTATTAATGAACAGCAAAAATAACAAAGTTATAAATATATATCAAAATCCAAAGAAATTTCAGTCATAACAAACTTTTGAAAAGTCGTTAAATTAATAAAAGGCTGTTGGCCACTGGTCCCCCGATGCCAAGGTTACATCGTAAGATTAAATTTTGAAACTACTGTAAACTAGAGGGTCAGGGGAGCCTGTATCACTCATAATTCTGAAAGGGGACCATCCAAGGACCATTTTGAAGAAAAAAAAGGGGAGTAACTCTGGTTAGATTTGTCGAAAAATCATCAT
>MJUT01013065.1:134087-152081 GCA_002080005.1 Gigantidas platifrons
CAAACCTAGCTTCAATCTGACTTTTCATTCACAAGTTATCATCTGGAAACCAAAAAGCACACGGACGGACGACACCCATTTCTATAGTCCCCTTTGACGAAGCGTCGGGGGACAATTAGTTTAACTGTACTTGGATCATTTAAATAGAAGGTGAAGTGAACATGTATAGGGCACACTAAATCTTCATTGTTCCCCTGGCATGCTGCTTAAAGGGGAATTTGCGGTAGTGCCTACCAACAAAATTGAGGGCGGAGCTTATCATCAAAATTCCCATTGATATGAACAGCATATTTATGAAACAATGTCACATGACCAACATGACCTAAAGGTCACATACCTCAGAAATTTGAATTTGCTAAGTGATTTTTGTAGTTTTTAGCCTGATGAAGAATATTAATTTTTAATACGACTGAAAGATTGGGAGGGAGGAACACTCATAACCATGCCTGTCAAATATTTTGCTCCAAAAGTAACTGTGAAATTGTGTATCATTGATTTTTCCTCCTCGAGAGAACTGTGGCCAACATAATGAAGAATCTGAAGGCTTGCTCCACCCACAGCTATTTATACCCACTGTCCCGGTTTAAGCATAGACATGCATTTAATTTAAACCAAGTGGTTCCAATAAAAAAAAATATATGAAGACATTGCAATGAAGAAATTTGTATGCATTTTCGATTACATATAGAATATAGAAACAGTCAGACCTGCCTATAAGGTCACCTCTACTAAGCAGTCACCTGTATTAAAAGGTCACCTCTTTCTTGTCCTGTCTCAGAAAATTTCATATGAATTTAACCTCTTTAAAGAGGTCACCTGTCTTATAAGCCACTTTTTCTTTGCCACAAAGGTGACCTCTTAATACAGGTTTGACTATTATCAACTGAGAATAATAAAAAATATTTTAACATACCTTGTAATCTGGGTTATCAACCATTGGGGGCCTCCATTTACCCTTATATTTGGGGTTCTTAACTTGTGGTTTGTCCCATTTTCCACAGCCAGGAGCATCCTTACATTTTGGGTTGTCTGAAATGAAGGATTGATTGATTGATTGCTGTTTAACAACAAGTGAGAGTATTTCAGTTATATTCATGGCAAGCCCAGGTTTACAAAGTACCTTTGTGAGTTCGAACTCCGCACATGCGAAGTGTACTGAATACAAAATTATGTGATCAAGTTTGTCAGTGACTTACGACAGGTTGGTGGTTTTCTCCGGTTTCCTCCACCAATAAAACTAAACGCCACAATTTAACTGAAATATTGTTGAAAGTGGCATTAAACACCATAGCCCTAACCCTAACCCAGATAATTACATCTCTTACTTCAGCTAAGGGAGATAATCAACTAAAATTAACACATTGATTGTACCTAATATTGACCCTGCCTTAATATATACATCATGCTTCACATGAACAGAGAATACATTATACAGTCATAATTCTTGATATTTATTAGTTTATGCACATTGTGCAAGAAACTGCTAACTACAAGCACTTCTCTTCATAAAGAGATTAGATTTTGCTGTGGGTGCTTAATAACACTTGCAAACAGTATTTCGATAATATTGGAGGAGAAAACAGGTAAAAAATCGTTAACCTGCAGTAATTCACTAACAATCTGCATCACTTAAATTTGTATCTAGTACACCTCGTCAGGAGCAGTAATCAAGCTTATAACTTTAGCCGTAATGGACATCAATTGCATCCATTGATCACAATTTACCTAGTTAATATGAAAGATTTAATGAGTTTTTCTGGACTTTCTAACAGTAACTATTGTAATGTTTATCAATATTGCTATTACTGCAGTTATCTATAATTTTCTACATTTGGTGATTTCTTCATTAAATTCCTGCTATTTGTCCAAAGTTGGTGCATCTGTTTTGCAGTGATTAATTTCTCTTAAATAGACTTCACACTTTTCCTGTGTGGAATGATATATGTAGCTAGTTAGAGTTACTCCCCTTTTGAGCAAATGAAATGTCATTTCTAGGTTTTATGAGATATCTTTTAAATGATCTTTTTTAGAGCCTTTTCAGTCTCATAAAACACTCACCAACTTGTGGTGGTTCCCATTCTCCATCCATATCTTCATCCCTGAAGAAAAAAACATGAAATTGTACATATTTACAATACACTGGCAAGACTATAATGAAAGTCTAATAGAAGTTTGTAGAACACTTATAAACCAGTTCACAATTAACTTCAAATTGGCTCAGATGGTTCAAAGGATAGTTTCTACTATGAAACTTTAAGTTCAAATTGAAGCAATTTTCAGATTAAGTTTGGTATTTACATGCATGGTCAATTAGAGAATTCCGTTCCTTCCAATAATTTCAGTAATGTTCTTTATAAAAAATTGTGTTAATGTTAAATATAAATGTATAAATATCTATTGATGACAATTTTCACCACATTTTGGGTAATTTTTGAATTCTGTACTATAATACTCTTTATAGAAATCACTTGCATGTACATGATCTACTTTCACAGAGTACAAGATTTGATTTCATTTTTTGTGTTTAATGCCACTTTCAGCAATATTTCAGCTATATCATGGCGATCACAGAGTACAAGCTGTAGCCAAGAAAGGAACCGTAATACACTACAGAGTAAAACCTGCCAAAGCGGTCATCTTTATTAATCTGTCACCTTTTTCTTGTCCTGTCATAGAAAATGAACCTCTTTTAAGAGGTCACCTGTCATAAAAAAAAAAACCCAACTTTTTCTATGTCCCAAAGGTGACCTCTTAATACAGGGCTGACTATTCTAACTGTATACAAATCAAATTATTCGAATAGCTACTCTTTTTTTTCAACCAGTACCTACCAATCATCTGGTTTTTCTGCATCAGGATCAGGTACCAGTTCATTTTCATCTTCCAGCCACCCAGTTGGCATAGCAACTGAGTCATCAACAATGTATTCTGGTTCACTTTCATCCCTATCAAGATAAGATACATTAAGGTTGGGAGAAGTATAAAATGACAATGGTGTTTTCCTTTTTTTCAAATTGCAGAGTGCAATATTAGAGGCAAAAACTTGAGACTCAGATTATAGCAAAAATATTCTCTAGTCAATCTAAGAATATAGATCAACAATTTAATTTATCTATGAAGGGCATATGCATGTTACCATACAGAACAATTCAGTCGGAACACTGGGGTATATAAATAGAACCTAGTGTCTCTCCTGCAGCTGGGGTGTACATCCCCTCCAATAGGGTCAGACATAAACGAGTGCCTCACGTTTGTAGAGTGCCACGCTCTTGTTGAGAAAAGGAAATTTGCAGAAATTTCAAATGAGCAAAAGTTTGTTAGGAATGGCCTAGTGGCATATGCATTGGAAATGTTTTTGACCCTATCAAGCATATTCCTTTTTTCCCTGGTGTCAATTAAAACATTTGTCTATAGCTCATTCCAAGTGACACATTTTATCTACATGATTTAGTGTTTGTAAACTTGTTATTGTCATAAACAAAGTTGAAATACTGCTCACCTGACGTTAAACAAAAATGAATCATTTAATTGATACAGAACCAAGTGTTTTAAACCCTACTGTAATAGTCTTAGCTATAATACTGATATCTAGCTTCCATAAAGTACATCTCTGTACTTTAATCAACTTACCAATCATCAGGTTTAGCAGCATCTGGATCTTGTATCCTAAGAAAAAAAAAATTAAGAATTAATTGACGAGAGCTTAAAAACTAGATAATTAGGTAATAAAATGTTTGTACTATAAAATACAATGTAAATCAATTTCAATCAAATAAAACATGTAAATAAAGGCATCATGAATTATTGGATATCAATTTCACTTTTATCTGCAATGTGGACATTTTCCCTTTGATTTCACCGAGACATATTGTCAGTATGCATTAACTGACTCTGGTATTGAAAATTATCAGTCAGTATGACATCAAACACATTATGACATTACCGCAAAAAACAATAATGTAAGTTATGAAGGTCTCAACATATATTATCACCAGTATCGCAGCTTCTCTTGATTGGACTTGCTGAGATACTAGTGATAATGTCTGTCTCAACCTTAAAAACTGCTGTTATTCTATATATATCATGGCAGTTTTATCGGCGGACTGAAAAAATAGTCGACATAATTTACATATATAGCCTTCGTCATATCAAGGTTTTGCTTTAATGAATCCAAAATATTTCCCCACAATGCTTATTTAACTCATGGGTGGTCAAAAGCTTTGAAGTCTGACTGGCTTCCCTCGTGCTAGCCTCCATGAAATTGATGAGTATATGTTTAGTTTTGAGCTTTGAAAAGGATAATTTACTGTCTCCTACAAACGTTTGCAAGACATAAATTTTAAATATAAAAATCTTTTATCAAGCGCAAATTTCCCCCACACCAGGTTACGTTACATCATATAACTGGCTCAAAAATTAAAAATATTCCTTAAATAATCTTACTTTTCTCTCTCATCCCAATCTTCTGGTTTTTTATCATTAGGATCTTCTATTTCTTTTGGTGGATTAACTGGCGGGCTGAAAATAATATAATACCTTATATTAACTACTAGAATATATCACAATCTTTCTTTTGTTAAAATTAAGATGACAATGTTATATTTACTAATCCAGGGATGATCCTGGCTAGAAAATAAAATATCTGAATTCAATGGTCATTTTTGACCTGTTCTGACCGTGTCCAGCCACTTTTCAGAGGAAAATAGATTAAATCAGTTAAATAACTGCAAAAAAATCATCCCTGCTAATCAAGGAGAAAGAAAGCCACAATATTTTTCACAGACCAAGAATGACAGTAAAGCAACAGCAAACTTTGATAAGAAAAGAAAATAATTTGCATCTACAAGCATATATCATTTAATTGTAAGTATATATACCTGACATCATTCAGTAATGTTCCTTCATTCACTAATGTATTATCTACCAATATTTCAAAACTGTTGTCAGGATTAACAACTGAAATATAAATATATCATAACATTAAACAACATATTGTTTATTTCTGTGACACATGTATATGATGTATTTAAACCATTGGTATCATTTTATCAACGTAATAAAACTATTGAAACAAGGAAATAAATATAAACACCTGGAGTTGGCATTGCTTGAATAGACCAGTTGTATATTTCCAACTTTGATACTAAAATTATATATTTTACAAGTATTATTAGAGATAATTAAGTCTACTTTGTACAAGACCAACATGCTTTAAAGTTGGATTTTTATATTGCTGGCTCACTGAAACAACAGCTCACAGGTAGACATGTCACTCCACTTGGACACATTATCCTTATTCTGAGCACTCTTTCTCATTAATGCTGCATGCCTGGCAGAGAAGCAACGAATACCAATTTTATAGTCTTTGGTTTAACCGACCAGGGCTCAAATATCCAATCTATTGCACTGGAGGTGAGCATGCTAACCATTACACCACAGATGCAGTCTAAAAAAATATATATGGACAAATACATTGGAATAAGATGCATAAAAGTTCCTACCTAAAGTGTACAAATGTGTCTTTTTGTCAGAAAAGAATTTATCAATATTGGCCGTTGGCTTCTTTGCATGTTTCTCCTGAAAAAAAAAACTCAAAGTGGTATTATCATTGAACACGAAAATTATAGTGAAAGACTTATCTTGTAAGTAAAATATAAAACTTATCTAGGTTCCATTTTTATATTCTGTGATTCCCATGTATAAGAATCAGTAGAAAGAAACACTCAAGTTATTGAAGGAAACAGGGAAGGGGGGAGGGGGGAATCAAAAAAGAACCACGACTCCTGTAAAACCAATGTGAAAATATTAAAAATTGACAAATATTTTGATTTTAACATTTATAATACATCTCAATTTACTGTCAGAGTGGAAATATCAATAAAATCATAAATTAATTTCTGAAAACAACGGTGAAAATCATCAATTTGATCTTGAATTCTTTTTTCAGACATGATTTTACGAGGAAAAAAAAAAAAGAAAAAAAAAAAGGAAATTGACAAAATCGGAAGTATTGAATATACTATAAAAAAGGAATCGTAACGGTAAAATCCGGAAAATAAAAGCGGAATTCCGCTTTAAAGCAGACGAAAATCATGCCTGTTTTTTAATCAGACAAGTAAATACTTGTGAAAATGTTGAACAAAAAATTACTGAACACAAAACAATTTCGGATGAATAGATCGATTGATTGATTGATTGGTGTTTAACACCAACTTTAGCAGTATTTCAGCTATATCATGGTGTGACACAAATCTTAACAATTAACTTCCACTTCTACCAGACTCTTAGAAATAAAACATATTTTTTGTACAAAACAATTGTGTTATGCATACAAATAAAACAGACGAATAGAAGCAAGTAAGTACAGACTGATCTGGTCTGTGGGAGGGCATAAACAATCCCCACAATAAATCCTTTCTTTTGAGACTGGACTGAAAAATACTTTTACCACGACAAAAAAAAAAATAATTGCAAATTTATTGAGGAAGAAAACATTTCACACAAAAATGTTGAAGGCTGTACAATACAAACATTTGATTATATTTTTCAAATAAGCTGTTTTGAAGAGATTAAATCATTACGTACCTCATAAACACCTGTCTTTGGATTCTTGTGTCTGAATATAAAATGTAACTGAAAAAAAAAACCAAAACAAACAAATACAGAAAATGAATGTTACAATATTATGAATAAAACATTTTGCTTGAGATTATGTAAGTTATTTCAGAACTTATTTCAGTGTGGAATGAGTGAGTGATTATTGTGTAATGCCAAACGAGCAATTTTTCAGCTATATTATGGTCAGATCAAGGTACCAAGTAATTTTACTCACCTAAAATAGTCTTTGGTACCCTCTAATTTTAAAGAGAGTTTAAAGACAAATGTTCAAATTTTAATAAAAAAAAAAAGTCCTGCATGTAAATAGTGAAATACTGGTAAACTTGAAAAGTATTGAAAGTTCTGCATTGGAAGAGATGATAATGATGTACGCTGTGTACAATACTATTGACCAACACACTTAGTTGGATTTTCATGGTGACAGCCCACTGCAACAACAGTTCATGGGTAGACATGTCGCTCCACTACTGCCCTAGGACACATTATTCTGATTACATGCAAATTTTTAGTTTTTGGTTTGACCTAACTGGAGCTCGAACCCATGATCTACCGCACTCGCTTGCATTGGCATAGGTAGGTTTATATGCAGTAATCCATCTTTCCTCAAATGCAACCCCTTTTTACAGAGAGAAATGTTCTCTAGAATAACATAAATCCAATATACATGCGATTTCACGGTCTGAAAAAAAAAGAGTGAAACATATTGTTCTTGTTTATAATGTGCACCCCTTTTGCAAAATAAAGAATCCATGTAAAAAACTTGGGCATTATACATTGGACATTACGGTATTCTTCAAATATGTCAGAGATCCATGCATTCATATCACAAAATGATCATTACAATTACCTTATGGTCCATTCCACACTTGTCTGGTCCAAACATGATTGTATATGGTGTCTTATCATTGAATTGTCTCTGAAAATAAAAGTAAGACATTTAGTATACATGCTTATCTTTTAACAGATGCAACCAAACCCCTTTTATAGACCTCTCTTATTGGACACTATCCTCTTTTCTGAGATAACTTTAAAGTTAAATTTTATTTCTACACAAATCAACTTTCTTTTGTGCTACAATGAGTCTTAACAGTAAAAAAAAAAGTATTAAATATTTAAAACAAAATTTAATCAGGAAATGACTGCACAATACCAGAGATACCTGTAGCAATTTCATTAGACCTTTCTGAAAATTTTGGTGAGTCCCAACTTAAAATGGTGAATCCATGACTCATCACGGTGTGTTGCAAAGGTTATCTGCTATACTAAATAATTTATGTCTTCCCACAGTTTATTTATTTTTTACCATGGGCAAGTCTAATATTTGAGTAACTTTTACCAGTCTTTACGCTGCACTCAACTGTGGGTAAAATTTTCACTAAAATATGACCCACCCACTGTAAAATCTCCAATTAACCATCCGATGCCATACATTCTTTCTTCAGCTTACAATGGAGAAAGTCTAATGATATTTTAAATAACTTATATTCAAATCTTTCTTGACATGTGTTTATTTTCCCACTTTTTGCCATTCAATCAGACAAGATAAAACGTTGTTGGTAAAAGTATGATATACATTTCTACTTACTAAATTCAACTGTTTATCCATTGACAAGAGCTTCACATAGGCTCCACCACATTCCATGCCATTTTGAAATTTTACTTCATACCTAAAGAAAAAAAAATCCAATGTCTTTAAAGCTTATCTTAAAATTTGGAATTCCATTTGGCTATCTTGTCCATTGTGGCTTATATGAAACAGTAAACTTATTTAATATAAGTACATGCATCTGCAAAATCCTGCTGTCCAAATCATGTGTGCTCACTCATAACAAACGAGGAAATTAATTGTTTTGGCCTTATTACTGTTTTATAGACAAAGAATATTCTTCCGTTCTATGTAAATCATTATAGCTATGCAGACGTTTGATTGGTCAAGATCCCATGTGACACTGAACAAAACATGCTGTTTCCCTATCATATTCCCTGTTATTCAAAAACTTTCCTTTGGTGATTAAATATTTGTATGCAAAGGAAATGAATGCATATTATTCATGTGACATTTCTTTCTATCAATATGTTCCATTCCAATTCAAAATTTCAAATTCTAGATATATATATTTTATTCCTAACACAGCATCTTGATTTCTGAACTACACCAATGGAGTCATCGCCTTATTTTGATGTTATGGAGAAATGCACATTCAGTGGAACGCATTTGTTTAAATTTGGTTTTAAGGTGTTTAACGCCACTTTCAACAATATTTCAATTATATCATGGCAGTCAGTTATTATTGGTGGAGGAAACTGGAGGACCCTGAGAAAACCACCATTTTTTTTTTATATTTTAGATAAAAACTAGAAAATTGAATGCCCCCATCTCAACCTTATCCACCTCAACCCCGCCCCTCCCCTCACCCCAATTCCAATTTACTACCTTAACTTTTGGCTTGGTTCTGAGGAATGTGTAGGGGTATAATGCAAAGAAAACGTCTTGAAGAGCCAAAATGGATTTTCAATATAACTTAATTTAAAGGAATGGTATATTATTCATCGGGTATGATGTAGAAAATTTATGTATAGACTTTAAAAGGGGTTTGTGTTTTAGTTTGTGTCTGTAAGACACATACAATGCCCCCGCGGTTATAATTGCAAAAGGGTAAACCAATGTTTTGCTTATTCAGCATCAAGCAGAAATGACTGAAATAAATGAATCTGTACCTAACATTGTGATGTTCGATTGATTGATTGATTGATTGAATGGGGTTTAACACCATTTCAGCAGTATTTCAGCCATATCGTGGCGGTCAGTTTTAGTGACGGAGGAAGCCGCAAGTATAAGGAGCGTTGTTTACACGTTAACAGGTTTCAGTGGCTAAGTTCATATAAGCATAATTTTGTAAAAAATTGTTGAAAATCAAAATCCATATAATATGCACACCTTCAGTGTTGGTACTAACTGTCTACAAAATAAAAAAGGTCTAGCTCAAAAACTGTAGGAGGAGTTAGCCAGACAAACCATATATCCTTTATGGATTTAGCAAAATCTGTCCAAGTTCATGCATCCATAATTTTGTAAAAAATTGTTAAAAGTCAAAATGCATAAAATATGCACACCTTCAGTGTAAGTACTAACTGTTTACAAAATATAAAAGGTCTAGCTCAAAAACTGTAGGAGGACTTAGCCAGACAAACCATATATCCTATATGGGGGCATAAATGAAAAGTCCAACTACCTGTCATTTTGAGAATATTTGATGAAAATCAAAATTATGTGGACATGCACACCCCCATGATGTGTATAAACATCCTACAAAATATTAAAGCTGTAGCTCCAAAACTGTAGGAGGAGTTAGAGGGACAAACTATGCATACTATAGTGTGACGAACGGACAGGGGTAAAACAATATGCCCCCCAACCAGGGTTTCCTCTGGGTTGAATTTTTTTTGAGCCAACACTTGAGCCAAAAACTAAATTTTTGAGCCATAAATACTTCAAAAAATTTTGGCACTAAAAACGCACATACATATTAATCATTTATTTATTTTCTTACTGCATACATGTTAAAACAATATAAGGGTACATGCACTTTTTGAAATACAATAGCACAATAATGTTTCAATTACTATTACAACCATAAAAGACAAGTATAAAAAATACTATATAACACTCTGTTGTTTAAGTTACTATCATAACCATAAAAGGCAGGTAAGTAAAAATACAGACTGTAAAAACTGTTCTATTTTTTTAAAACTGAGCAAATTCTCCTCTGCTTTCGTGATGACCACCTCCTAAAAGCTTCTATAAAATTAAATGTATTTGCCAATGAAATAATCATTAAATTGTATAAATTACAAGTGTTAAGCCTGTTCCTTCATTTTGTTTTAATTAAGTTTTGTCTACTAAAGCCTCGTTCAGCATCTTCAGTTTGCACTGCCTGCTTGCCATGGCCCCATAATTCGGACAGTTTCATTACTTAAAAAATACTTTTCCCAGAATATTACTTTCAAAAACTAATTGTCTTTTCCGTCCCATTTTAAAAACGTAAAATGGAGTTAAAAATTTCGATGCATTTAAAACGATAGTGCTAAAATAAATGACAAGTTACTTAAAATTATATGAAAACAATTCACAAACTGACAGAGAGAAGTCAATCACCCGAGACCATTAATTAACACCTTTGTTTGGGCGTTCCGAAGTAATGAAATAGAAAATGTCCGCCAGAACAGACGATGAACATTCGAAATCTTTTGCGCCGCATTTTTGAGCCAAAGTAAATATTTTATCGCCAAAATCATAGATTTTTCCCCAAATGCGCAAATGGTGCACGCCAGCGGAAACCCTGCCCCCAACCAATAGTCGCGGGGGCATAAAAATCTGCTGTAACCAATACTTCCCATTTACAACTGTAATATATATGTTACAGTACAAATTTGAATCCAGTAGGATCCGGAATCCTACTAGTACAAATTGGAATTCCAATTTCTACTAGTAGAAATTGGAATTCTGATTTGTACTGGATTTAAACCAGTATAAATCAGAATTCCAGTATCTACTAGGACAAATCAGGATATCCAGATTTGTACTAGGAGGATCCTGGATCCTACTAAACTTTCAGTAGGATTCAGAATATTACTGAATTTAAAGCTTGTACGATTCTGGATATTACTGAATTGAAAAACATTAAAATATGTAAAATTTGTGAAATATAAAATAAGTCTTGTGCAATAATTTAATTACAAATAGTGAGAAAAATACATTTTAATACAATTTTGGATTAAGTTTCTTATTTATTACAACATTTGGTTAAAGTTTGTTTGTGGCATTTGCTTGAGCAAGGTATCTTAAATTTGCGGCATGAACATCGCATTGTATTACATTTTCCAGCACAGTTACATGTGGATACCAGATTAGCAGTTTCATTTACTGTCCGTTTTTTTTGGCAAGCTTGAATGTGAGAAATTTCCAATAGTAAATTAGGGTCAATAGAATGTAATCCTGGGAAGCAAACTGTTCTTAAGTCAACTAGGTCTTCATCTGAATAATAGGTTTTCAGTATTCCATCTTTTGAAAATATTTTGCAAACGGATTTGGAATCGGTTACTTTTTTTACTTCAAGAACTTTGCATGGCAATATGTTTGAGTCAGTGTTAGTTCTGTCTACTTTGTGAATTCTTATACTGACAATGTTACCAACAGAATAGCTTCTTGCATATAGTTCACAGTAGCAGTGTCACGAATAGAGTTGTGTCTAGATTCTGGCAAATCTACTATTTTCATTGTATCTTATAATTCCAACGCAACAGAGATAATTTGTATTAAAAAAGTGTTCATATTTAATTTTTCATGTTTCTCCTTTTTTCAATTTTTTATTTCAGTAGGATCCTGGATCCTCCTAGTACAAATCTGGATATCCTAATTTGTCCTAGTAGATATTGGAATTCTGATTTATACTGGTTTAAATCCAGTACAAATCAGAATTCCAATTTGTACTGTAACATATATATGACTTAAATAGAAATCAAAATATAATTTTCATCTACAGAAAATGAACATTGTTCCCATCCGGGATTCACAAGCCACAAGACTAACACAACCTCACAGCAACTCTGCTAAAAACAATTTTGCCTACAGAAAGAAAACAATGACAACAAACCAATACCATACCTGTAAACATTTTGCAGTAGTATCAAAATAAACAAAAATGGAAAAATTCTGCTATAAAAGAACTTACTGAATAACAAATGGTTTTCCATCAAATCTGAATGGTCTGTCAAGCTTGGATGATACAGCATGATGTTTGGCTTTGGTCTGAAAATAACATACACGACAAGACATTAAAAAGATGTTTCTTGATTCTATCTTGCTTTATACAAGCATATAAAACTAAGGCAATATTTTTCAGTTTTCATGATTTCTTCTAAAACAGACATTTTTGTGCCTGGCATTTCCAATGTCATATATCATGCCACCCCATTCCACTTTTTTTACAGTTCAGTCAGATACAGGGCTCCCACTACTTTCAAATTAGAAAGAGAAGTGACTTCTCTTTCAGGGAGCTCACAGGGAGAAGTGGGGGACAACAGAGAGAAGTGGCGAGACTTCTGGGAGAAATTAATTGCGATTAATCAAAACATTGTTACGCGACCCCTCTGACATTACCCTACCCAAATTTAGTAAATAATTAAACTGATTTGTTCTGGGTTTTTTTTATTCATAACTACCTTAAGGACATCTATTCAATGTCACGCTTTTATTTCTGGATACCTTGACTATTGGAGCCTTGCATACCAGTGATTTTTATATGTACCCCTCCCCCTTCCCTTTTTTTCCCTTTTGAAATATTACTGTATTGTGACCACACAAATTGTAATAACTCATGATCATATCTGTGTGATCTTCAGCAGAAGAACGTTGTCTCTTTCAATTTGCGCAATGGTTCAACTATATTTAGCATGGGAATGAAAATATAGCACAAACGTAAATTGCATTGCCACTGTCAGTCAAAAACTGAAGAAAGTAAAGGCTGTAATTATTATTTGCCAGACCTCAAATCAGATTGCAATAACGGAGGAAAGCTACTGTAGTTCCAAGTTTATTTTTTAATTGGATATATGCATTAACATTTACACATGTCTGTTCGATAGATCGTAATATATATTAACCCGGTGTCGAGTATAAAATACCAATGCGGATGGATTAAAATCTGAAGTGTCTACGTGCATTTCAACGATAATCATATTTGAATTGCAATCTTCGCATATATGAACAGATTTAATGTCACAGAAATGAGAAAAAATAAATCTAAAGTTCGTTTTGTTGAAAGTAGCTGCGGACAAAAAGTTTGGTCATTATTTCTGGTAGCAAAGTACCGCATTGCGCCCCCTTACCAAAATGGCACCATTGTTGTTTGTTTACGAAAAAAAAATACAAATAGTTTTCTTTTAAGCCGGGCATATATATATATATAAATAATAAACAAAAGATCTAATGAACGAAATTAAAGTTTCTATAAACCGTAATGGATTACTTTCCAAGAAAATCTCTTTCAAAATACTTATAACGGATACGATAGATTTCAATAATTGACAAGTGCCAGTGGAGAAAATACGAGGCCGACGACATAGGACAACGCTTCAAAATTACAAGGCGACTTGAACTTCTCTTTTGACCAACGAGAAAGCGAAGTCAACCTTCACAAGGTGACTTCTTCGCCCGAATCGCCCTCCAACGTGAACCCTGAGATATGGTGAGAGGCGACTGTTTGTTTTGTTGATATTGGTGGAATTGTTGACCACCACTGTTTAAAGTTTCTTTTCATAATGAAAGGTAATAATTATTCTCTAACCTTCAATACCAAACCATGATCTCCCTTCAGTGCACTATCCTTAGGCTGCTCTACAGACCATTTACCTGGAAATACAAAGAACAGCTTATAAACGTTTTGCCTTCTTTATTCAACAAGATCAAAACTATTTTGCTCTCCAGGTTATGTTATAAGTATTAATGTCACTTTCAACAATATTTCATTTATTTATATCATGCTAGTCACTTTTTTATTAATGGAGGAAACCAGAGTACACAGAGAAAACCACTTACCTACAGGGTTGAAGTTAGTAATACTTATAAAAGAAAATGCTTAACATTAGGTTTAACCTTATAAATATTGCACATACATACGAAGTCTAAAAACTGTTCCAAAATGGAATTTTTTTTTATCACGATTCCAAGCCAAGCAATCTTTACTCTTTTTCCTTAATGCTGTGTGCTTAGAGAAGAAGCAACAAATATCAATTTCATAGTCTTTGGTTTGACCCGATCTGGGCTCAATCCTACGATCTACTACACTCGAGGCGAGCATGCTAACTATTACACCACTGATGCGGTTCCTACCCAAAAAGAAGATTCTGTCAAAGTATCATTTAAAGTTTATGCAGCTTGGTAGAGTTATTCCGGAATAAAAAAAAGCAATGCTAGTAATTTAATTACCATCATATTTGGCAATATTTTCATCAGCACCATCTTTCTTTGTCTCTGATTTGGTCCATCTATTTTCAAATAAAAAGAAAATAATACATTAGACAATTTTAGTTAATCTTAACTACTCTTCAACATCTTTATTGAATGCAGGACTTTCAATATTTTTAAGTCTACCAGTACTTCACTATTTACAGGTAGTACTCGCAATAACTTGGGGAAATAGCACAATGATCATACATGAAATTAAAATTCTTGATTAATATCTAGATCTAAACATTTAACATACCTTTTATTAAAATCTCCTGGAGAATCAAACGGCTCTGCAAAGTAAGCCTTTCCCTTAACAACTGGTGGTACATACTCAACCTAAAATTACATACCATTATATACATGTATATCATGAAAGTCTTAAAAATACATTTCAGAATTATCACAAACATATTGGCTAATTGTACTTAATATCAGAAATATATTGATACAGAAGTACATAGTTTTTTGTTATTTTTATACCAAAATATTCTATATTCTAACATGACGTCCATCTTTGTCTAGACGAACGAGCGATTTATCGATGGTATAATGTCATTCGCACATGTGCCGGTGAATGTGACCGACTTTTCCACTGGCAGCATAAATTGTGTGCGGCATTTTCCGCAAACGTAAATATAAATTACCTTCTTCCAATCAAAGTATACTACCGTATTTGTACTCTTAGACATATCAGAATCGAAATAAATCATGGAAGCCAGAATGTGTTTTGAGTTTTAACATGGGATGGCAGACATTAGTAAATTTTATCCCGACCTTGCCTCTGGCTCGGGATAAAATACTAATATCTGCCAACCCATGTTAAAACTTCCAACACATTCTGGCTTCCATGATTTATTTCTTAATTACATATGATTGACATTGTTGTTTCTACAGATTATCAAGTGTAATAATGTGACATGGTATTGATGTCACCGTGTGACCGTGACAAATCTTCTATAAACATACTATCGTTGATGCGTTTTTGCCTCTCATTGCATCTCGCATCACAGGCTAAGACAAATCCATTCTCGTAAAACAAATCAACGATGGTTTATATTTATCTGTTGTGGAGCATGATTTTAACAGAAAACTGCAGACAGGATTGAAGATGTAGAAGTTTATATCGTATCAAACATCGAGACCTGATTTTACGAAGTCAACAAAAAAGCGGACATCAGCAAGCAGAAGTATTGAATATACTATAAAAAGGGAATCGTAACGGTAAAATCCGGAATGAAAAAAGCGGAATTCCGCTTCAAAGTGGAAAAAAATCAAGTCTGAACATCACAATTACTATACAATTAGTTCTACAGAATGCTTAACTCAAACATTTAGTGACATCATAGATACATGTCAAAAAATCTTAATTAGGCCAAACAAAAATGATTGTTGGCTTCCCCTAACATAGGGAAATTTTTAAGGGCCGGCAGGTAGGTTTTTTCCCCCCCCTAACTCAAGAGATATTGCAAATCAGGGTTTTGCTATCTTTCCCATGAAGGTCAGAAAATATATCATAAAGGTTAAAAATTTTGCATCACTCTTATTACGTTTGATAAATGCGAACATTTCTGTAAATGAACAGCCAGAATGGTTCCACTGGGCACACTGCCGGTGGCCATTTTATACACACTGTACGTCACATACACGTTTTAGATCATGGTCCTTTTACCGATATCGTAAGCGCTTCGGCGATCTAGATCAATGACCTTGACAGGTGGAAAAAACATCGAAAAAGCATGGCTGCACTTCATCTCCGCGAATTTTTAAAATGACTGCAATTGTTTACGATAACAAAAATCTCCATATCACCGAGTTAGAAGACACACGGCCAGTGTTTATTTTATTTTATTTATCAGTAATAAAATATAATGACCTGGTAGTAAAAATGGCTCTGGTTGGGTTAAGGGAAACATACAATCATTTTTCTTTGGCCTTAACAGTACCATATAATGAATGACATTATCTGAAATAAATATCTTTCTATTTTTTCACAGAAAAAATATTGACAATTTATTGTAAATTTCTAATCTACTTACTTTCTCTACAACAACTGGTTCATCTTCCACTTCTACTGTAGTATCATCATCTGTATCTTCCTCAACTGCCTCACAGAAAGAGAGTTGGACAAGACCAAGTGATAAAAATAGGAGAAATACAAACTTCATCATTCTGAAAAAAGATATATACAAATGTACATGGAATGAGGATTAGGTTTGGTTTATGGTGTTTAATGCCACTTTCAACAAAATGTCAGTTATATCGTGGCAGTCAGTTTATTGGTGGAGGAAACCGGAGGACACAAGAGAAAACCACCGACCTGCCGCAATTCACTGACAAACTTGTCACGTCTGAGAAAGATTCGAACTCACAACTTTAGTGATAGGTAGTACTGATTGCATAGGTAGTTGTAAATTCAACTACCATACGAGTTAGTCCGAGATTCCTCTGCCGTTCGACGACTATTTAGAATTTGCTGTTGTCGTTTGAACGTCAGAGCGCTTGCCATAAACAAAACAGCGGATTTTTCTCACACACTCAAGAGAGTCACATTTCCACGTTTTGTGGCTATCAGATTTTATTTTTTATCCAAAACCCTAATATATATCACTTCACCAATCATTTTTCTATTCATTCATAACCATCTTACCCTCAGAGAGTGGTGTTACACTCCATTACAGCACGTTTTTTTTTTACACCCGATTTGGTCATTTCACTGCCATTTTTTTAACATGATCTCGCGATACTAACTGAAAGATGATAGCAACGCATTGCATGATGGGAGCTACTAAATGCAGCGTGCCAAATTAGCATATGTAAACAAACATACAAGACGATATAAAGCGTATTCTGCAGGACAAACAGTTCCATCTACAGCTCAAATCAGAGCAGAAAGAAATAATACAAAATATGTTGGATAGAAAAGATTCATTTGGCAGTGTTATCCGCGGGTTTCGGAAAGAGCATGTGTTACGCTTCCCCCTAATTTTTGGACAAGGTCAGATTATATGCAAATCATCTCCCATGATACATTGCGGTAATCGTAGTTCTCTCGAAGTCACGTGATAAATATTCCAAAATGTCAGTGTTCAAAATGACGAAATTATATAGGTCTGGGGAAATCGTGCTGTAATGGAGTGCAACACCAATTTCTGAGGGTAAGATGGTTATGAATGAATAGGAAAATGATTGGTGAAGCGATATATATTAGGGTTTTGGATAGAAAATAAAATATGATAGCCACAAAACGTGGAAATGTGCCACGGCTGAGATGGACAGGAAAATCCGCTGTTTTCATTATGGAGAGCGCTCTGACGTTCGACAGCAGCAAGATGTAAATAGTCGTCGAACGGCAGAGGAATCTCGGACTA
>MJUT01013065.1:152628-177135 GCA_002080005.1 Gigantidas platifrons
TCCCTGGGATTTTGACCATTCACCAGATTTTTCAAGGAGACCATATCAAGTGTTTTAATGGCTCAAATTAAAGATTACAAAGGTCTTCTTAAGGTAAAACACTAAATTTGAATGTATCTTTTAAAATGTTTTCATTATTTTGGCCCAAAAATGGCCCAAAATTGACATTTTTTCCATTGCAAGAAAATCGGCCAAAATTTCCAACTTTAAACAGTCGTAACTTTTTAACCCCTAGTCCGATCTNAAATCTGATAGCCACAAAACGTGGAAATGTGCCACGGCTGAAATGGGGAGAAAAATCCGCTGTTTTCATTATGGAGAGCGCTCTGACGTTCAACGACAACAGCAGATGTAAATAGTCGTCGAACGGCAGAGGAATCTCGGACTACATACGAGTATGAAGTATTGAACTTTGAACAAGTAGAAAGTGATTTTCAGAGGAAGAAGGGAAAAAAAAGAGACGTCACATGTATTCTCTTGCAACAGACAACCAACGATAACTCTTAACAATTGCTTTCTGTATTAGGTTATTTAGGAGCTGCAACAAGTTGACATCAGATCAATGAACATCCCCCCTTTTTCACTCAATGTGCATTATTAGAGTGTACGCGATAGCAATAACGTTTTTATATCAGTTGTTTGTTTTGTTAGGTGAAAGGGAAAGTCTCTGTACATCAAAACCTGATTTTTTTTCGAGTAAATAGGCATAATTTACCAAATTTTTTCCAACGTGCAAAACGAGTGCGTTATAAATCCTCACGCCGGTCACTGATGGAAGCCATTAACGTGGTGAGTTTTGATTGGTTAATTATTTTCGTTCATCCACATTTTATAACACGACTTTTCATTGGCTTAAAAGTCTTATTTCTTAAATGAGTTGAAAAGGGCGTCGTATTCAATTCGCGTAATCGATTACCAGATCCTTCGACATGATTCAAGGAATTCAACTTTAATAACTTTAACAATAATTATTTATACCTAGATATATGCATTCTTTATTTCTCAAACAGCCACTGCTTAACACTGGTACAGTCGAGATAACGATAACAATAAACTATTTACAATATATATGTACTAGGTACAAATACAAGGTTTATGATTCTTGCCAGCCAGGGGGACAAACATTATTATTAATAATTACTTATGAAAGTACAAAGCTTTTTTTCAAAACTGGTTATAGCTTATTTGTCATCAGCTCAGAGAATTGTACTATGTCTATTAATGGAAAAAGGTTTTGCAAGTTCTTTGTACTTTGGACTAACACATTTACAGTATACATGGCTAGCAATAAAGTACGTGTCAAGTCATAAATAAGCAGCTGGCTATGAAAAATCAGAACAAAGAATTTGCAGTCATATTGCTTGACCATAATTCGATCGCGAGCTATACCATGAATCGACACCATGCTGCATGTAACAGTACAAGAAATCGGACCCCATGCATGCAGATCTGATATAGACTATAACGACCTGATTCTGGAGATGCTTACCCTTCCGGAACACCCGAATCCACCCCCTTTTTCAGTGTATTGATTGATTGGTGTTTAACGTCCAGCGAGCAATTTTTCAGCTATATTCAGGACGAGAATATTTAAAAATTTAAACGCCACGGGACTAGACACAAGGAAAGGTGATGGGTAAAGACGGATAATTTAGCCAGTGCAACAGGTCTCCTATGGACCACTCATCATGAGCACAATGCTCATAATGAGCTGTTACACTGGGTTCTTTAACGTGCGAAGAGTGTAGCAATCTCTCAACACGGGACCTCGGTTTTATTTACGTCTCATCCGAAGGACGGGTTGGTTGTGGATTTATACATCCCGCACAACCGACGGACGCCCCTTCAAGCCGAAGAAGCTCTCAGTCCCATTTCTATACCCCGGGGTTCCCGCGGGGTTCTTTTTTTTTAGTGTAGTTCGTGTTGCTCGATCTTTGAGTTTTCTGTCTATTGTAGATCATGGTCTATTCGTTTGTCTTTTCTCTTTAGGTCTTTGTATTGTCGGTCCTTCTTGCGGTATAACCAATTGTTGAAAGTGGCGGTACGCACTATGAACCATAAACAAACCTTTGATTTATGGATTCTGGTAACCCCTTTGGTAACCCCTTTGGTATCTTCAAATTGTTCATAGGCCATTTATGAAATAATGTGGATGGTCATGTTTCGTTCTAAACGCAACTATAAGCTGGAGGCTTTTTGTCTAACCACATTAATAAATAAATTGCATGATTATGTGATATGGATGGTCACGTTCCGTATCAGTCGCAACTCGGTCGGGATTTAAAATTCAAGTAAATCTTTGTTTCACCACATTAGTAAATAAATTACATGATCATGAGAGTTGATCCCTGCATAATATGAAGGGGAAAATTAAATGCAAATTGATACATACGTGATATATCATACGGCAAAATAAGGATATTGTAAGTACAACATTGTATACAATATAACTGAACAGTTGTTGACAAAATCCCATTGACTCAGACGATTCATTGTTCTTATATGAAAACGGAAGAAAAACGTGATTACGAGTAAGTGATACCACAGTACTTAATCCTTTCAATGACTGAGAGTTTACGGACGATTTTAGCCTTCTTAAATCTTCTTGCAGGCTCTCCAAGACTACAAATAGGGTTCATAATGATATCAGACAACATATTGACAATTTAATGAGATTTAGTAATATTCGAGATTTTTAAAATATTCTTTAAATACCTTTTTTATTGAAAGACACATATTGTGACGCTGGTAGTAATAGATCGTCGGAAACCCACGGCTGATTAAGCTTCGTTCCTCACTCGATGGAGCGAGGAACGAAGCTTGCTGGTAATCAGCCGTGGATTTCCGACGATGGTAGTAATAATAATATAGACGATTCTTGTCACACTATTCTAAAGTAAATTATATAAATAAACTTAAAATAATAGCTGAACAGTTTGTGGGTTTATGGTTTATGGTAACAGTTTGAGAAAATGTCGTATAGTTTGGAAAGGGGGACTATCTTGTCCCTGAGTAAACACGGTCTATATTTCTAATTATTCCCAGTTTGTATCATCAAACTTTTCTTCCTTGTTCTACGTAACAGCTTCAGTTTATTCTAATATTTTTTTTTAATCACAGTGGTGTAGTTTTAGGCCTAATAATATATTTATATACCACACCGTACAACCAACTTGTATCATTTCAGTCAAATGCCGTTTTCCGTCCTTCCGTGTATAAAGCACTACCCGCAGTGGTATCATAACGATTTTATGGAGTGATAATCAGTGTTAGGAAAACAAAATAAGATACCATCAAACTCACCTTCACGAACAAGTGTAGTTTGGATCCACAAATTGATACGGTAAAAATTAGAACATGTGTAGCTGAAATTTCACAAAATCACCTATTAGTTCTTTGTTTTATTATAATCCTCAGCTGGAAGCAGGTGCATATTTAGATACGATAACGTAACCCTCATTCCGCTTGTTCTCCTAACCCTAAATGGAGCACAAGCGGAATGAGGGTTACGTTATCGTATCTAGTACATATTGTGTAGACTATCGTTTTTATACCGTCGCTAGCATTTATTTACTTTCAAGACTAAGATAAATTTCGATGATCGCTTGAAGGCAGCGCCTTGTCCATATTAAAGCTAGTACATTATTTACCTTCTGTTCATGGGTAGTCAGGTATTGTGGTAAAAATGCGGCTACCACATAACGAATTTGACCGTGTCTGAAAACATTTTTTGATCGTATCATAAAGAAACTCTCGACAGATTTTGATCGTATCAATTTTATCGCAACCTCCCTTTTTGACCAGCTTATTACATTGAAATTGAAGATGTTTTAATTATGAAAATGGTATGAAATGAAGAACGAATGATCAAACTCTGCTGCAAACATTAGATTCTTCCTGAAATCATTCGTATAAAAGGAAAAGCCGATGGAGAACAGAAATGTAATTTTACGATCTGATTTCTTGACATCATGAGCTTGAATTATTACATATTTGACAGACATGAAGAAAGTACCAACTGCATATTGTGCAATATCTATGGACTTCTTTTAAATCAAAACTCATTCAGACATACGAATAATTCTACATGAAAATTCTTTAAAAAAATACCCTTGTGTGGTGGCGTCCATTATAAAATTTTGACCATATCTTACGGCATTTGACTGAAATGATACAAGTTGGTTGTACGGTGTGGATACAAATACACGTGTTAGGTACATTTTTTGTATATCCGATTTAACACACTCAATAATATGTCCTGTTCATAATTTATTTTCATATCTTGTTTCATAGGAAGTGAAGGCAAAATATAGACTGTAATGTAAATAATTATCACATATTTTATTGATATAATTGCCGAATTTGCATGTGTAATAAAAGCATAATTTGCGGCGTGTTATTTGTCCCCAGGTCAATAACATTTTACAAGGGCAATAACATGTTATCTGCCCTCTTGTGAAGGACAATAACATGTTATCTGCCCTGGCAAAATATGTGATAAAAAAGAAACGCAACATGTGAAAAAAATATAATTTACTTCAAATTTTCAACATCATTTTAAATACAGAAATAAACATTACATTACACTGAAATTTGGCACACTGGTTGTTCAGACTTTAAAGTTCATTAAAATATCAAAATTTATCACACTAAAGTCCATAGCGTTCAGATGATGTCACTTCAAAGTTAATATATGTTGTGCCCACCATTAGCTGTTTAACACAGCACGGACACATCAGCAGTCCAAGATCGCTACATCCGTGTACTTCACTGAGAAACCGGACCGTGACAGCAAGAGAAACAGCATCAAATGTCCCAGGTCTCCGACGAATATCGGCACAGGCAGTCATAAACCGTCTTCGTGAAAACGACTTACGCGCCAGACGTCCTTACTTTGGCGCAGTACTGAGACGTCGGCATCGTCAGCTTGCAAGGGTCCTATGGTGCAGCAGAGTAAAGGGAGCCCTGGGACCTGCAAAACTGGAGGCGAGTCTGGTTCAGCGATGAATCAAGATTCATGCTGCAGAAATGAGATGGCCGTACACGTGTCTACAGACGTCGGAATGAGAGGTTCGCAAGGAACTGCGGTCCTTGAGGTCGTAAATTTCGGCGGAGGAAGTGTGATGATGTGGGGTGCCATATCAAATGCCCGAAAAACTCAACTGGTGCACATCCCCGGCAACCTTAACGCCGCTCGATTCAGAGATGAGATTTTGACACCACACATGCTGCCCGCAGTGAACCTTCGTAGGGAGGTTTTTCAGCACGACAACGCTCTGGCGCACACAACTCGTGCTACTGTTGACTTTCTAGCCAACCAGAACGTAAGAGTGCTCCCTGGCCGTCTAAATCACAAAATTTGAACCCAATAGAACATTTGTGGGATGATTTGGATCGGGCGCAGTCGTTAACCAGCGACGCAAACTCTGCAAGAACTGCAGCAGGCTCTTGAGCAAGAATGGGGGATTATAGTCCGCAAGACCGTATTCGTCAATTGATCGAGTCTATGCCGAGACGCGTCCGAGCTGTGTTACAGGTTAATGGTTGACACAACATATATTGACTTTGAAGTGACGTCATCTGAACGCTATGGACGTTAGTGTGATACATTTTGACAAATAATGAACTTTAAAGTCTGAACAACCAGTGCGCCAAATTTCAGTGTAATGTAATGCTTATTTCTGTATTCAAATGATGTTGAAAATTTGAAGAAGAAAACAAATTTAATGTTGCGTTTCCTTTTTTTGGAGAGTATAGATTAATACATGGCCTTTTTCATATTGCTCTTGTTATCAGCCCTCGACTGATATCGTCCCTCGTGCTAAACCCTCTGGCCGATATCAACTTGGTCTCTGGCTGATAACAAGGGCAATATGAAAAAGGTCATGTATTAATCTATATTATTTCATATCAGTTCTCAATTCCACGTTTTCATTGGTGTAGACATGGTCATGTGTCATGCATTAATCTGCGTTAAAGAAATCTACCAGTCATTAACATGATAATGCCCGCGGGCATTATCATGTTAATGACCGCTCGACGTTTTAGAGTTGCGTCCCCTTTTTAAAACGCAACGGAGATCGTGCAGTTGTCAATGTACCAAAATGAGCAAAATTATTTATAAAGTCTTATTTCCTTCAATGAAATAAAAATAATAGTTACTTATGTATAGGGCATTATCGTGATTTATAGACTGCCCTTGGGACAGTAGTATTGACTTCAACACTGATAATGCCCTCGCCTGCGGCTCAGGCATTATCACTGTTTCTGTTTGCCGGTCCATAGTCTTAAAAACAGTCAAACAACTGGAAAAGGAGAAAAATAGCAATTTTAATGGAGAAAAGTTTGTAGTGATGTTCATATACTGAGGTACAATAATTATTTGATATTTAATCGACAGAAGTTGAACATAGTAATTCTAGCTGTTCTGGTCCTTGTTTACACTAATTCAGTTCTATATTTTGAATTTCTTAAAATTATATGCCGCAGTATATATTGTCTTTCTTCTCAAATACAGGACTAGACTCTAAGGATAGAGTGGGTAACGTTCCGGAACTGTGTGCGCTATGCATATGGACAATTTAAAAGTATAATCAAAATAACTAATTGTGTATAGTGGCTTGCAAATATGTATTCAAAGGTGGGTTGGGAATCCTTGAAATTTTAATGTGGAGATACCACTTTTGAAGGATTCTAGCTTGTTAGGTGAAAGAGCTATTGACTGAGGTAAGCTGTTCCAAACTGATATTGTATTTAAAAAAAATGGCATTCCAATTGCCCTGGTATTTCTGTCGATTTCTCCTCTTTTCAAGATATCAAAGGACCAAAGTGGTAATCAGAAGTCGTAAATCGAAAGAAAGACAATGAAATCTTATGTCATAATATAATAAAATGTGCATGATTCTGAGAACAAGAGCCACGGATTCGGGAACATGTGAGCTGCTGTTGCAATTTATCATAGAAGCCGGGACAAAAAAAGGGGGAGGCACTTTGCCACTCCTCCACTTTGAAAAGTGTGTGAGCGGGCACACATCTGAATACGATTGTCTGAACAGGAACATGTCAAATAAATGAAAAAGAGATGAAAGATTTTTTTTAATTGAAAATAAACATTTCAACAGAAACTGAGTTAAAAAGGGGAAATACCATACCACATAGAATCATCTGCGAGTGGAATGATATTTGTCGACAACTGTTTTATATTGTGACGCTGGGAGTAATAATTATATAGACCGACACTTGTCACTCTATTCTAAAGTAAATTTATATAAATAAACTGAAAATGATAGCTGAACAATTTGGAAATTTCGTAGTTTGGAAAGGGGGACTATATCCTGTCCTGAGTAAACACGGTCTGTGTTTATAATTATTCCCAGGGGCGGATCCAGGGGGGGCGCACCCAGCGCATCCCCCCTAAAATTGGAAAAAAATATGATTTTTTGCGTAAAATCGTGATTTTTCACACGAAACACCCCAAAAATGTTCGCACCTCCCTCCGCTCGGCGCGATTTTTTTTAAGTGCGCCCCCCCCCCCCTAACTTGAAATCCTGGATCCGCCCCTGATTCCCTCTGTATCATCAAACTTTTCTTACTTGTTCTACGTAATTAGCTTCTGTTTGTTTTAAATATTCATTGAAAATCTCAGTTTTTTTTTATCACAGTGGCCTAGTTTTAAGACTAAGAAATATTTTTATATAGATACGTCGTATGTATTATACACGTGTTAGGTAGATAGCTGATTAAACACACTCAATATGTTGTGTAGCGTAGCAGGAACGACAACTCTGGATAGAGAATGACTCAATATATATGGGTCCTGATTGGAATAAAGAATATCTTATCTTATCTTATATGTCCTGTTCATAATTTATTTTCATAACTTCTTTCATAGGAAGTGAAGGCAAAATATAGACTGTACATTTACATTAAATCATATCTATATTTTGAATTTCTTCAAATTATATGCTGCACTGAGTTATATTTTACTGATTTAAATGAAATAAAACCATTCAATTTGCCCTGGTATTTGCTGTCCATTTCCCCCCTTTTCCAAGATATCAAAGTGGTAATCAGAATTCGTAAATCGAAGAACAGAAAATAAAATCTTATGTCATAATATAATAAAATGCACATGATTCTGAAAATAAGACCGATCCACGAGTTCGGGGAACATATGTGAGCTGCTGTTGCAATAAATAAGGAGCACTGGAGCCGGTGCAAGGCCCTCAAGCACTTTCGAAAAGTGTGTGAGGTAGGGGGTGGGGGGATCTGGGGTGGCACACCTCTGCATATGTTTATACGACTTTCTGAGCACGAACTTATAAAGGAAAAAGAGACGAAACATTTTTTTATTGAAAATAAACATGTAAACAGAAAGTTGGAAAAAAGGGGGGAGTACCATATCATTTGAATCGTATGAGGTTTCTAACAAATGTTTCATATTTTGATACTGTTAATAATAAAACAACAATGTCACACTATTTTAACGGCGTAAATTTATGCTTGATTGATTGATTGGTGTTTAACGTCCAGCGAGCAATTTTTCAGCTATATATTCAGGACGAGAACATTTACAGGGAAAGGTGATGGGTATTGGGACGGATAATTTAGCCGGCAGCGCAACGTCTCCTAGTAATGAGCTGTTACACTGGCGGTTATTTAACGTGCGAAGAGGGTGGCAATCTCTCAACACGGGACCTCGGTTTTATTTACGTCTCATCCGAAGAACGGGCTGGTTGTAAATTTATACATCCCGCACAACCGACGGACGCCCCTTCAAGCCGAAGAAGCTCTCAGTCCCATTTCTATACCCCGGGTTCCCGCGGGGTTGATCCCTTTTAGAGGACTAGTGCCTCTAGGACGGAGAAAGCTGGTGCCTATTCTACCCTCGACACACCCACTGGGAAAAGGAGGGGGGGGCGCCGGCGCGTAAATTTAACTTTGAAACGGTTGACGGAACTTCGTAGTTTGGAAAGGGGGACTATCCTGTCCCCGGGTAGACACGATCTGTGCTTCTAATTACCCCCCTTTGTATCATCAAATTTTTCTTACACTTGTTCTACGTAATTAGTTTCTGCTTGTACTAAATATTCTTTGTAAAACAAATCAGGTTTTTTTCTTATTACAGTGGTCTAGTTTTAGGCCAAATAATATTTTTATAGATACGTATACGTCGTATCAAGGATTTATATAGTCCTACTATCCTTGGTCGTATGTATTATAAATACACTGTTAAGTAGACACTCAATAGGATATAATATGTCCTGTTCATAATTTATTTTCATATCTTGTTTCATAAGTAGATTAAATAACAATGATTCGAACTTTCTCGTATTTTGATGCACCTATAAGCTCACACGTCATAAGTCACATGTACATGTATTCCGAAAATAACTATGACAACACCACGTGACTTCATTCTCTTATAAATTCAGTGACGTGTGCGTAATTCATTATTACAAAGCGCAGATTTATTACAGAAAGAAGGAAGAAGAACTAAACATTAATCGTAAGTTTTTCAAAATTCTAATCAAATAATGCAGATATTTCAGTATAAAGTGATTCTTGCGTTTATAGTACATTTTTATATCATTTGTTTTTAAATTTTTAAGTTCTACATTAGAAAGGATAAGCTTTTTTTTCGGTTTCAGGACAAAGGAAATTTTTTAGAAATTAAGCCGCCATCTTGAATTTTTTAAAACGTAAAATATTACTAACTTAACTAAGGCATTAAAATCGTTTTCTGAATTATAGATGGCATATTTTTAACATAAAATAAATGTTACAAACATCTAATGAAACATATTAAACAATTTTATAGGATAAATCACAATTGTGGATGGTATATTTAAAAAAAAAAAGGGGGGAGTGGCTCACAAAAAATTGCGGATTAGATCAGCATTTTCAATTTTGAAATATTTTTTTTGGGTGGAAATTCAGTAGAATTGAACGGCTGTTGGTGAAAACCATTGCTTAATTAGACTTGTTCTGTGATATTAATTTCTCTTGATCAAATACTGATTTCCTGTAATAGAAGCAACATCCAAATTTTAGAGCTATCCACTTCATCGTTGTTGAGCTCGTTCTGATATACACAGGATTTATGTTTTTTAGTTTGATCTCTGCAGCGTTGTTTATATATTGTATTTATTTACAGAAACACAAACTACTAGTTCAAAGTCTTTTTAAACACTCGTGACCATTTATTCAAATACTGACCAAGTGCTGTCTCAACGGAAAACAAACCCCCTCCCAAAGGGTGTGCCAGGTTTCTCCGTCCTAGAGGCACTAGTCCTCTAAAAGGGGTCAACCCTGCGGGAACCTTGGGGTATAGAAATGGGACAGAGAGCTTTTTCAGCATGAAGGGGCGTCCGTCAGTTGTGCGGGATGTATAAATGGACAACCAACCCGTCCTTCGGATGAGACATAAATAAAACCGAGGTCCCGTGTTGAGAGATTGCCACCCTCTTCGCATGTTAAAGAACCCAGTGTAACAGCTCATGCATATTATGCTCATGATGAGTGGTCCATAAGAGACCTGTTGCACTGGCAAAATTCTCCGTCCCTACCCATCACATTTCTTTGTTTCGAGTCCTGTGGCACTTAAATTATTCTCGTCCTGAATATAGCTGAAAAATTGCTCACTGGACGTTAAACATCAATCAATCAATCAACGGAAAACAAATTTAAACAAGACATATTACAGACTGTTTTCTACACAGATCGGTTTTGTGGTTTTCGCCATGCTCTCCGGTTTCCCCAACAAAAATGACTACATCGATATATCTGAAATATTGTTGAAAGTGGTAATAAACACCATTATCGTAACTCGCAGATAGGTTTATTGTCTTGCTGTAAAAACATATTACACCATCTTTGTGCCACATCAACACACCACTCGACAATACAGAAATATGATTTCACGTAACTATTTTCTTTGTTTGACCTTGGATGTACTTGTAAAATATTTTCAACTAATATTTATGGATATTTTCTTCTTTTCCAGATGCAGATCTTTGTGAAAACACTCACAGGAAAGACCATCACTTTGGAGGTTGAACCTTCAGACACCATTGAAAATGTAAAGGCTAAAATCCAAGACAAAGAAGGAATTCCCCCAGATCAGCAACGTCTCATCTTTGCCGGTAAGCAACTTGAAGATGGCCGTACTTTGTCAGACTACAATATTCAGAAAGAATCAACCCTCCATTTAGTCTTGCGTTTGAGAGGAGGTATGCAAATTTTCGTGAAAACACTTACTGGAAAGACAATTACACTTGAGGTTGAACCATCAGACACCATTGAAAATGTAAAGGCTAAGATCCAGGACAAGGAAGGAATTCCCCCAGATCAGCAACGTCTCATCTTTGCCGGTAAACAACTTGAAGATGGTCGTACTTTGTCAGACTACAATATTCAGAAAGAATCAACCCTCCATTTAGTCTTGCGTTTGAGAGGAGGTATGCAAATTTTCGTGAAAACACTTACTGGAAAGACAATTACACTTGAGGTTGAACCATCAGACACCATTGAAAATGTAAAGGCTAAGATCCAGGACAAAGAAGGAATTCCCCCAGATCAGCAACGTCTCATCTTTGCCGGTAAACAACTTGAAGATGGCCGTACTTTGTCAGACTACAACATTCAGAAAGAATCGACCCTCCATTTAGTCTTGCGTTTGAGAGGAGGACAATAAAATTGAACAAAATCTTTAACATTAAATTTGAACTAAATGCTGTAAAGCTATAGTAATTGCTTCAGTATACATCATTGAAATTATCTATCAAGATCCTTTTGACAGTCGTGCAATAATTGAAAAACTACACATGAGCTTGTATGATATTAATTTATGGTTTTAAATTTTTCACAAGGATGTTTTTAGCTTTTATTGATGTCATTAAAATTGTTCATTGAAAGATGTTTTGTATCTTGGCAAATTTTCACCTAATGAAAGGTGTCAGCTTTTCTATTATCTGGCATTTGTCGTTAATGATCCAAATATCTGAGTTGTCCCATTTTATATTAAATTTGGTATTTCCTGTTTCTCCGCTAAGCATACAGTATTAAAGAGCAAAGCCTGGTTGGCTTGGAATCCGGTTATAAGAGTGGAGCAACATGTCTCCATGATACAGCTGAAACATTTCTAATTTGGCATTTACCAACAACACTCGCTCGCACCTGTACACATTTTGATTGTTTTTTGCCAGAACTTGGTGTCTGTCCATTGTTGTTAAATATTAATATTTGATTATTGAAACTTCATGGTTACTGTGCCAATTGGGTAGGAGTTGTGGTGTTTAATGCCACGTTCAACAATATTTCAGTTATATCGTGGCGGTCAGTTTTGTTTGTGGAAGAAACCTGAGAAAACCCCAGACCAGTGGTAAGTCGCTGACAAACTTTGATCACATAATGTATCGAGTACACCTTACCTGAGTGGGATTCTGTTTATTGGAACTTGTTAGTGGTGATGGGCACTGATTGCAAAGGTAGTTGTAATTCTAACTACCATAAGATCACTTGCACAGGAACAAAATTTGGGAGGAAAGATGTTGGTAAGGTCCAGAGACCTCTACAAGCAGTCTTCAATATTAGAATATTTATATAGATTCTATTGAAAAAATTTGTAGTCGATGGTCGGAATCAATTTTTACTGGCTGTGTGCCACTGTACCACTACTAATGTTGATGACCTAAGTTCTCATTTCTGTGTGATCCAGTACAAACATTGCTTCCATTAATAATTCAAAATGATTTTTAGCTCGCCTAGCTCAAGGGGCCATGTGAGCTTTTGTCGTCACTTTGCGTCCATCGTTGTCTGTAAACTTGTCATATTTTCATCTTCTCTGAAACCATTGAACAGATTTGGACCAAACTTGGCAGAAATGTACATTGGGAGGTCCTCTACTAGATTTGTTATTTTGGTGCAGATCGGAAATCCAACATGGCTGCCAGGGCCAATAATGTGTTCTGATTGGTTGAAACTTTGAAAATCTTCTTGTCAGAAACTACTCAGCCGATGGAATTGTAACATATTAGAAATGATGACTGGGTGGTCCTCTGCCAAGTTTGTTATTTTTGTGCTGATCATATTTTACTCCATTATAAAAGACATGTATAGTAAGAGTGAATTATGTGTCAGAATTAATAATAAAATAACCCCAACCTTTAAATCATTTGTTGGGGTTAAACAAGGTGATGTCCTGAGCCCAAATTTATTTAAATTATTTTTGAATGACTTACCAGAGATTTTCAAAAATGCTTCAGGTTCAGTGAATGTTAATAATAATAGAGTAGACTGTCTAATGTATGCCGATGACATTGTTATCTTTTCTGAAACACAGGAAGGATTACAAGAGAGAATGGACTTGCTACACACATATTGTACAAATTGGTGTTAAGTGTAAATCTTTCAAAAACAAATGTTGTTATTTTTAACAAAGCAGGTAAATGTTTGAAACATCCTGTTTATTTTAATGGTACTTTAATCAGATCAGCATCCTTATATAAATATTTAGGATTCACCATTTCAAGCAGCGGAAAATTCAATCAATGTAAACTTGACCTGTATAAGAAATCTATGAAGGCATACTTTAAGTTACAAAATTGTTTGTCTTCAACAAATCCCAGTATAGACACCTTCTTACATCTTTATGATCATACCATTAAACCAATTCTAACCTATGGGAGTGAAATTTGGGGTATGTTTTCTGTGGATTCGTCCAGTTGTAGGAAAAAAAGTGATTATTGTTTTGAAAAATTTTTCTCAACCAGCCATACAGAGCAATCACATGTAAAAATTTTAAAATACATTCTTGGTGTAAATAGGAAAACTACAAATATTGCAGTTATGTCTGAGCTTGGATGTTATCCTATATATTTCTCTGTAATTTTAGCTATGTTAAAATATTGTCACAGATTAGAAGGTCAACAGGAAGGTTTACTATTTGATGCTTATATATGTAATAAAGAGTTACATTTTAGTAAAATCAATACATGGTATTCAAGTATATTATATATTATGGATGAATTGAAGATCAGGAGTTTAAATATCAAATTAGGTCAGTTGTGTAAACAAGTAAAAGATAATATGTGTAACAGTTTTCTTGATTTTTGGAATGGAGAAAGGGTAGATGCCATTGGTAGCAACAGAGGTAAATTAGATACATACTTTTACATAAAGACCCATTTTGGGAAAGAGAAATATTTAGAAATTAATAATTTTAAAATTCGACAGTCAATCTGTAAAATAAGAATCAGTGCTCATTCATTAAATATTGAAACTGGCAGATATAAGAACATTATAAGACCAGAGAGAAAATGCACAAATTGTTCTAAGGGAGATATTGAAGATGGGAAACATTTTATTGTAGACTGTCCCTTATATGAAAATATTAGAGTAAAATTTTTTGATAAAGTTATTGAATTGTGTCCAAATTTTAGATACATGGACACATCATCAAAATTTGTCTGGCTATTTACCAATGAAAATGAACAAGTTTTAAAAAAATTAGGTAGCTTTATTGAAGAATGTTTTTTGCTGCGAGGACACAACTGATCTTATAGATATCATTACTTATTTGTAGTGTGAATTATTATAGTTATTATTCATGTTATATTAAATGTGAATTGATTTATGGTGGTATTTGATAGGTTCTGATCTGGCCGTGCAGTCACTGAGCATAAATATGTTTTCCTGTTTTTTGTTTGTTTGTTTGTTTTTTTTGTTTTTTGTATCTACATGTATCTTTATATGTCTCCAATCATTCCAATCATTGTATTAAATTGTTTTCCCCTTGTGGGACCTTAATTGGCAATAAAAAAATTCTTATTCTTATTCATATCCAAGGTGACTGCCAAGACTCGACTTGTTTAACATTGGACCCTATGGAAAAAATCTTCTCCTCTGAAACCAGTAAGTCAATTTAAAGCAAAAATGGCATGAATGGTCCTTAGGTGGTCAACTTTCAAAATTATGTCCCATGACCCCGACCTCCATCCATAGTTGAACATAGGACCCTATGGGAAAAATATTTAAACATTTTTTCCTCTGAAACCAGTAAGCCAATTTAAAGCAAACACGGCATGAATGGTCTTTAAATGGTCAACTTCCAAAATTATAGTGTATATCCAGTGACCCAGACCTCCACCCAAGATGGCCGCCATCAGCGGACATAGTTTTAACATAGCACCCTATGGGAAATATGTTTTAAAATCTTCTCTGACACCAGTACGCAAATTTAAAGCAAATATGGCATGGATGGTCCTTAAGTTGTCTATTTTCAAAATTGTGTCCGGTGACCCTGACCTCCATCCAAGATGGTCGCATTCTGCGGACATAATTTTAACAGGACCCTATGGGAAAAAATATTTTAAAATCTCCTCTGAAACCAGTAAGCCAATATAGCAAACGTGTCATCGATGGTCCTTAGGTGGTCAACTTCCAAAATTGTGTTCAGTGATCCCGATCTCGGTCCAAAATAGCCGCCGTCAGCGGACATAGTTTTAACATAGGANCATCCATAGTTGAACATAGGACCCTATGGGAAAAATATTTAAACATTTTTTCCTCTGAAACCAGTAAGCCAATTTAAAGCAAACACGGCATGAATGGTCTTTAAATGGTCAACTTCCAAAATTATAGTGTATATCCAGTGACCCAGACCTCCATCCAAGATGGCCGCCATCAGCGGACATAGTATTAACATAGGACCCTATGGGAAAATTGTTTAAGTCTTCTCCTTTGAAACCAGTCAGCCAATTTAAAGCAAACATGGCATGGATGGTTCTTGGGTAGTATACTTCCAAAATTGTGTCCGGTGACCACGACCTCCATCAAAGATGGCTGCCATGAACTCTATGGGATTTGAATAGTAACTTAGATGTATTCGGCATGCAGACATTCTGAAGAGCGATACAGGCTCACCTAAGCCTCTAGTTTATAGTAGCAGCTGTATTGTGCAAATTATAAATGGGATGTCCTCCACGGAGATTGTTCATTTAGCAAAAAACCTGTTAACTATGATGGGAGATTCTTAGTTTGATTTGCAAATTTATAAATATCGCCAGGATCGAACTACAAACTTGTCGAATTAAAGATTTTTAGCCCAAATTTACTATCATCATTTTTGACATTTCAGAAAAGTTAGGTGGCACTTTTTCCAGAAAATTTGCATGCTAACAATTCAACATGTTGAAAACTGATTACTTTAGAAAGACAGAATATGAATGGACATTGAGAGACTATCCAACTACATGTGTATACATTTAGAAAAAAATAGCTCTTTTAGATTTACATTTCTGAAGTCACAGTAGGGTCTTCTAGCCTATATTTACTGAGGGAAAAAATCAATGTTGCTGACTTATATCACTGAAAATTATACCAGAATCACTCGGATTTATAGTACAATCACAATGCAACAAATATCACCTATACAGAATGAAGTAATTTTGCATTCTGTAAATATTTTTGTTTATTAATTTTAATATAATGTCGGCAAACATTAACTTTTTAACATTTTCATCCACTTTTAATGCAATTTTTGTCGAATTGTCCATCTGAATGGTTGACTATGGGCCATTAAAAAAAATTGCTATTTTATTTTCAAAAAGGAGCCGAATTCCGAAAGTTCACATATTTGAAAGGTATATAGAAATTTGATATTTCATTCAACTTTGATGTGTTTATTTTTGTTGAATGGATTGTGATGAGAGAGTTAGGTAGTATGTCGACAGATCTCCTCTTTCTAATACGTATATACCGTTTGCAATATAGACTTGATCAATTGATTGATTGGTACTGTTTACTTGATCGAAAGAAGTCGAAAAGTGTCAATTTGAAAAATTGGAAGTTTTCATTTCTCGTCCAATTTTGAAGCAGTTTTGGCGAAGTGTTCATTTTAATGGATTATATAATTTACTTTTTATTTTGATAAGAAATCTAAAAGGATTCGAAATTTCGCATATTTCTATATAGAATTTTTATTTTTCATCAAATTTTGATGTGGTTTATTTTGTTGAATTGATTGTGTTAAGAGTTTTGGGTAGTATGTCCACGAACCGATAATCTTGATCGAAAAGTGCCTTTGTATCATGCTGTACCATGTTTTGCCTGTTTAACTCAAATTCCGATAAAATTGTTTTTTGTGTGTAGCTTCCTGCATGATTTGACTTTGGTGTTATGGTTTTTGTGATAAAAAATGTCAAAGGGAGCCAAAAAGATCAAAGAGTTATATTTTCGAATAATCGGCCCATATGAGCACAACAATCAAACATTAAATAAAGTTAATAATGCAATAAACAATAATCAATAATATTAAGGAAAATATAAGGCAGTACACAGTATTGAAAATTATTTTAATGATTCAGTAATACTGTTACTTGAGCTCGGCCCAAATTCCATCCACTGTACAATGGGAGATAACTCCGATTGTACAGTGTTGGAATTCCCATCGAGCTTTGCAAATAAAAAAAAACATAATGCATATATATAAATGTGTATCTGAGAACAATGGGAGACTTCAAATATCAAACCATCTTTTCTCGCATTTGAGAAGTTTTCAAATACTAGTAAGAGGATACTGAAAGGAAACAAACGCCTGTTTTTTTTTCCATTGCAGCCCTACTTTAATGAGTCACAATTGCATGAACATTGGAATGGATCCTATATAAAAATGAATATAATATTTCCCCCCTAAAATATAGACTTCATTAAAGATTGAACACAAACTTGCATATGAATAATGAGGTGAGCATCTAGTTTTTCATTCAATTTCAATGAATCTTTTCTTTGCAAAATGCTCATTTTTGTAAGTTACCTTTTCACGAGTCAATGCAGAAAATGAGATATTTTTACTTAATGGAAAAGACAAGGCCTATGAGAGGGGGTTCACCCGGTACATCGGTCTGGAGCCCGTAGAGCCAAGAAGGGGCCTGTAAATCTCGGAAGGGCCAACTAAATAAGAAACACCTTGCTACATTAACTGATTATGTGTGTCACTGAGTTATATAAAGTACATGTATATGTTTTCTGGACATTTTGCTGCACAGGAAATAAAGCATTTATGAAAGTTACCAGTGGTTTTATTGGACATAAAATCCTCAATTATGAGAGAATTCCTATTCTCAGCCTGTCTCAAGGGCCCCAAGGCAGTCTTGTTCCGCCTTGCATAATTTCTCTTTAGAGCCCTGGAAAAGAGACTTAAATAGCCCCAAATTTTGTGTGTTTGGAAGATATCCACAATTTATATTTTTCATCTAATTTTGGAAAACTGAAGATTTTTCTCTTTGAATTGGTTGAGTAATTATTTTCAGTATGTCCCTCATTACATCCCTTGTCGATGTTTTTCAATCAGAATTGACATCGCTTGTTCTTAAGATTTCCAAGATTATGAAAGGGGGCTAAAAGGTACAAACGCTTAAAGTAGTGTTCAAAATACAGTGGGCCCAACATGCCACGGTGTGCAACATGTGGGCCCAACATGCCACGGTGTGCAACATGTAACTGTAATTCACTTTATTAAAACTGTATCCACACTGTTATCAATATGCATCTGTTAAGCTCATCATAGTCAACACGAGGTGGTCGTATCGTGTTGCGCTAAGAGTTTATTTTTCAATTTCCTATTGTAATTTACTGCATGCACCTTTTAGCTAACAGTAGCCTTTTTATGGTTTCGGAGATATAAGGCATCAACGACTAAAATATCTGTTTTTTTTTATATTTCAGTCTTATTTGTATGAAGGTTCTTTTTCTACCTGATCATATGAAAGTTGATTTAATCCAAGCTTATATCACTAAATGTCCGTCATAAATCGTAAAAAAGTAACACAATTACATTTTAGCTCACCTAAACCAAATGTTTAGCCGGGCTATTCTGATGGAAATTAAATATCCGGTGTCTTTCCAGATGTCATCTTTTCAAATGATTAACTTCTTAAAAACGACTGCATGCCCTCTCGCGAGAAGCATACTTACAACAAATGTTCCTTTAGGGGTATGAATAATTGTTCTTTTTGAAGCGACTATAATTCCAAGATGGGTGCATCGGGTTCTAATTTGCCGAGACATGTTGAAATTCCTCTCCAGTACTACAAACCCATGAAGTAACAAAACCTGCCAGAAATATTCCTCTAGGGGTTCCGAAGAAGTGTTGTTCCATTCTTGAGTGATTCGGGATCGTATGGTAGTTGGAGTTACAACTACCTGTGTAATCCGTGCCTATCATCACTAAAGTTGCGAGTGACTTGCGACAGGTCGGTGGTTTTTCCCAGGTACACTGGTTTCCTCCACCAATAAAAATGACTGCCACGATATAGCTGAAATATTGTTGAAAGTGGCGTTAAACACCGCAAACCAAAACAAACCGAAATCCAAGATATCCGTCCTGACATGATTGGCCGGGACATTTTGGTCTTCTTTTCCAGAATAATTGAATCCAAATTATTTGCAGAAATGTTCATCTAGTGATCCTTAAATAATATAGTCAACAACAAAAAACTATAATGTACAATTTCTATTTTGTCATTCACCAATAGAGGAAATATTATTTCAGCTGAATCATCATATGGGATGACATATACAATCAATTACATCCAGATCATTCATTATCTGATGTTTTTTTTCTTATTTTTGTTCAAGATTTTCAATTTCTTGAACAAAGAAAGGTAACTCTAGCCTGTAGATGAATTATGAAAAGGAAATAAATAGTGATGGTCATAAATTCCAGCCATATCAACAAACCGAACAATCATCTCTCATCCTGACTAATTGTACCCCCTACACGACATGTGACTTTGGAAATACTGTCCTGGATTGGAACAGACACAAAAATATGGCGAATATTTTGTGAAGAAAAAATCAGTATGTTTCTGACTTGTCAATAAAATAAATGGTTAGTGTTAGGTGTTTTATTGGTGGAGGAAACCGGAGAAAACAATTGACCTGCCGCAAGTCACTGAGCAGACTTTATCACATAATGTTGCATCGAGTACACCTCACAATGAGCGGAATTCGAGCTCACAACTTAAGTGTTGATATACACTACCATACGATCACGCCCCCTCCATGAAAATAAAAACAGAAGTCACTGTTGAAATATATTTATAATAAATTCACAGTGTACTAAATTTATGCAAATTAATTTTATACCTCCAATACAAAATAAAATCAACCTGTAATCTTTAGGAAATTCGTATCTTTATTTATTAAAAATCATTACAATAATAATAAATAAACAATATACATACGTTGTCGGAAAATATCAACTTTATTTGTATGAGCTTTAGAAGATACAACTTTTCTGCCCTGATTCGCAATGAGTGTAATGTTTAAATTGAAGACCCAAGGTGAAGGACTAAATATATAATATCAGTCAAAACTTTGTACTATTTTCTCATGTGCGTATAGTAGTCCAAGGGCTTTTCTATTACATTTCAATCTTCACCTTGGCCAAAAATGCAATAAAATTGGAAGGGGTAATCCTTATAGGCATATGAGATTCAGATCTGCAAAACGAAGTAGACCTTCAATGGGGATTGGCTGGTAAGGGGTCATATTATGGGGAAATAGGGTAAATCTATTAAAAAAAGGCCATCTTAAGCATCTACGGTAGAAATGGTGTTATATGTGTTATATAACATTATTAAGATATTGCAGATTTAGAGTTGTACAAATGATGGTTAATATGACCGGATCCCCGAGGTCAAAAGTTCACCTTGGCTGCGATAGGAAAACAAGTTTTAGAAATAGTATATAACTTCCGACCACATCCTTACTCCACTGACATAGGTTCCCATCCTGATACCCCCCACTACACATTTACCATGCATGGCGATGGTTTTTACTGGACAATTCGCAGAAAGGTGTGAAGGTACTAAAGGGGTAGTCAGAAGCCATAAGTCGAAGGACAGACAACACAATGGCAATAAAGAAGAAAAACAAAAGGACAAACAATGATCTACAAAACACTACACATAAAACTAATGAGCGAACAATATAAACTCCACTAAAAATGGGATGTGAACTCGGGTGCTCCGGAAGGGTAAACATTTCCTGCTCCACTGGTATCGCCCGTCGTATTACTCTTGTTGCAAACCCAGTGATGAACCCATCAATAAAGGATGAAATACCCGAATTGTTATTACCACCAGAGTTTCTGCTACAATTCTACAAGCACAGGACAACTGTCCAATATAAGACAATTTCTATCAGACAATTTGTCCTAAGTAATTTTGTGTTATCAGACAGACAAAATGGAGATCACAAAGTGATCCTAATCTAAGGAGGGGTTACCACCCCAAGACAATTTTGAAAAAATTAGACCCCAAATCCTGCATTCTGAGGGTCTCTGCCAGTGTTCAAATCTTTAAAAAAAAAAAAAACAAGTTTTTTCACCAGGTCAAACAAAAAAGTTGTAAATTTCAAATAAATTCGGTTGTTTCGAATCATTTCCATTCCGTCAAAATTTTGTTATTTTCGTCTGCCAGATCACGTGATTTCGATGGAACTATAGGCCATGAGTTTCCGGTGTCAATGTACACAACAAAAACTCCAATCGATATGTGCCGTTATAACGTTCGATTCTCAAGTTAAAAATATCTTAACATTTTCTGTAAAAGACAGATATCAATTAAATTATTTTATTTGTATCAAAGACTTCAACGCAGAGACAAATAATTCTTTAACATTAAATTTGTTTTCTTTCTTTATTTGCGGCTGTCAGCATGAAAGGAAAACGATCTGCCTTTATGTATATATTTCTTATACAAGACAGATAGTGGGGTACCGAACACCAGTATTTATTCAGCGGTTTCCTTGGCGTCTCCATATTACAATTACGTATAATCTACCGCATCTACGACTATGATATGATGACGTTGTCACAGTAATAGCGTAAACACCGGAAGTCGCCTGCCTATTTGTTCAGACGTCAAGAGACGAAAAAGACGGAACGTGGTCGGAATTGACATGATTCGAAACAACCGAATTAATTTGTATACCGAGTGTACAAACCAGGAATTCACAACACAAAATGAAATGGGAAATACACTGATGATCAAAAGATTTTTTGTACAACACACTGGTTGGTTAAGTTTGTTACGTTTGTTAAATTCAACTTCAGTGTATGATTGTTCTAACCTATTCAAATATTGTATAATTATAATATTGTTGATAATCGAATATTCTTGCAAAACACCAAACCATTTATTGTGTTTTAAAGGAAAAACCTCTGTTTATTTGCATATTGGATAAGCGTATATACCGGGTATTTGAATGGAAAATTTCAGGTAAAAAGTAGGCAAACTTTGTAATAATGGAATATTATTCTACATTTTTTTTTGGACAGGAAGTGCAGCTTTGGAAGTTTACATGTCCAGATTGGAAGAGTTCACATACTCCATTGTTGTATTTTTTATTCAATAAAATATTCAAAGTTGTTCTTGAATTTCTATCTTATTAGCGGTATTTATTTATTTTTTGATAGCGTCACATGTTTTGTTAGTTATGCATGTTGTTTGTTGACATCGTGATTTTAGTCATATTTTGATCTCGGAGTGAAATTTAAATGTATAACAAGCTTGCTTGTTGGGTTTATCCTTTTTAAAGAAAATAATGTCATTAATCCTACAATGTAGTGTCAATTTATATGTTTTCAACCGTATTTTTTCTATATCGCATGCTGTATTGTTTACATCCGCCATTTTGTTTGTATTCACATGATTGACAAGGGCATGTTACATAATATAGTCTCTAATCCATTCATACGCTTTGGTAATAAATGATATTTTCATTACAATAGTTTATTTTTGTTTATAAAATAGGCGAATTATTAGAATGAAATTATTAAAATTGATTGCTAAAATTGTTTGATATTAAATGCCCGGATGATCGGATAAGAGAATAGCAGTCGTGTCATTGGTAGTGTGGCCGAATCGACCTGTACCGGTGTCATCGAGGGGTCATGTAGTCTCTATTTATAAATAATATTTTCAAATACAACTTGTTCCCTTTGACCTTCTAACACGCGTTAAATTTATTTAGGGAACCAGTCAACATATGTTTGTAACACGTGCTACGATTGGCCTTGTGCTTTGTACTGTAACTAAAGAAATTGGACATAACTGTTGAAAACAGCAAGAAATTTAATTTATAGTATTGGGAATAACCGGACTAAAAACAGACAAAATACATTTACAACGGGAAGTAATAACTTTAGCTGCCGCAATAAACACTATCTAGACTAAAAACATCGCTGCTGGTCTGATTGCATTAAAATTCCATCGGTCAATTTGTCACAAGTCAGCAAAAATAATCGGTCATAATGTCAGCTTGACCAAAAAATATTCGGTCATTTTGATTTATTTTCGGCCAATGGCCGATGACCGATGGCAATCTGAAACCCTGACCACAAACACTACATATCTTACGACACAGATATACCATACTTAGTTTAACTTACTCTACTACACAACAAACACTACATATCTTATGACACAGATATACCATACTTAGTTTAACGTACTGTACTACACCACAAACACTACATATCTTATGACACAGATATACCATACTTAGTTTAACGTACTGTACTATACAACAATAAACGGGATATGTTTACACAAATATAACGGAGAAAATGTTAATTTCATACGAGTTCTTAATCCTTCTTGATCCTCTCAGAAGAGAAAGTAATGTGTCTATAGATGAAAAATCGACTGTTTTACATTTCAGCCATTTTATGTCCATCTTTCCTACAAATGCATGTTTTACTCTCTAATTTGCATTCTTTTTCTGATTCGATTGAAGAGTAGACGAACCGAGAAAAACAGAAATTCTCCTAGTTCTGTTAACGTTATAATACTGGCACCTATCAGTAAACCCATTTGTCCACCAAGGTCCGCTTAAAATATAAATTAAATAGATTCACATTATTTACAAAAGAACGCTGATCTTGTGAAAGGCAAAATTTTGAATTGGCAAATTTCTAACAGCAATAGATCCATTTATCCTGCAATCAGATCTCGAGGGCCCCGCTAATTAGTGTTAATTTATGTTTTTAATGTATTCCTTGTCAAAAATATATGGACAAAAAAAAAAAATCACGAAAATCAACGACATTACCCGTTTAAAATATTCATATATATATCGGCTGTTTAATTTAAACTTTACTGGAAAATTAAACACACATCACTATTATATGTTCATATCTGTTCTGTAAATTAAGTTAAACACCATAAATTACTTATACAATTTATGTGTTGATACCGATTTGCTAAATTAAACTTTACCTGAAAATACTCATAACAATTATGAGTTTATGTATAGGAGAATGTCCGAGTAACTCTCCATTCCTTAAAAATAATGGAGCCGAGGCCCATTGTTTTTAAGGAATGGAGAGACACGAGGACATTCTCCAACTTAAAATCCACACATTGTACTTTATTAATTTTATTAATTATCAATCTTGTAACAAAAAAAAAAGTCTGTGTATAGTATCTAATCAATAAC
>MJUT01013065.1:200620-211956 GCA_002080005.1 Gigantidas platifrons
CAGAATGTAAGTAAAAATCATGTTTTCTATTGAGATGATCTACCATGTCATCAACATAATATATGGTAGGCAAAATATTAGACACTTATTAACCCCATTTGCATCTTTCATCAAAGATTGTATTTGGTATAGATTAGGTGTTGATTGTGGTGACCACGGATATGCTCCGCTTGTTGTTATCTTAATCTGGTCCTTTCCTCATTGATGACTTATCACTGGGTTTGTAACTAGAGCAACTCGACGGGTGCCACAATGAAGCAGTATCCGCTTATCCTTCCGGAGCACCTGGATTCATTCCTTGGATGTTAGTGGGGTACATGTTGCTCGATCTGTAGGTTTCTATGTAGTGCTTTGTAGATTGTTGTTTGTCCTCTTGTCCTTTTGCAATTACAGCTTCTGATTACTCCTTTGTTATCTAACTAATAATGACGTCAACTATGAACATTAGAGAATACCGAAGAAGCAATCATAGGACAATCTAGAGAAACTGTGTACAAATTACGAAGATAAATAAAACATAGACACCACACAATATGTGGTGGACACCACTATATTTAAACAAACACAAATAACGTAAATAAGACATGAGCCGCCATACAAAGAACTGGAGGTAAAGATGAACCGAAGATCGTTTTTATATTAGCCAATCGTGATTAGACAAGCATGGAAATAATCGTGTGATATACACCATATTTGTTGTCTAAAATGTAAATTAAATGGCGTGTTAGAACACATGTACCGGTATAACTCGCATGGCATACACCATAGAGTTTAGGATCGACAATATTCTTAATGGAGTGCGGAGGAACGGAAGTTTGAGAATGGGATCTTTTTGAATAAAATTTAGATATAGTTGTTTGTTTGTTTGTTTGGTGGTTTTTAATGCCACTTTCAACAATATTTCAGTTTTATTGGTGGGGAAACGGAGGACCGCGAGAAAACCATCGACCTATCGCAAGTCACTGACAAATTTTATCACATAATGTTGTACACCTCGCCCTGATCGAGATTCGACTCACAACATCAGTGATGATAGGGTCTGATTTCATAGGTAGTTGTCAATCCAACTACCATACGATCACGGCCACGACGGTTATTTAGATATAGTGAAGGATAGTTGAAAATGTATTATATTGTGAAACTCATTTAATAAATGTAAAACCTATATTTATAATGAAAATATGTTTGGTAATATTTTACTAAACTTCATCAAGTACGCTGAAAGTACAAAGATTAGCAAGACAAATAATTCTAAAATCTTGAGGAGGAGAATCCTAGTTTTGATAATAATTATATTTTAGGGAACCGCAAATTTCAGTAAAAGATATATTTAATAAACCACATCAGTGCTGAAATACATCTTCCGTGAATAATAGTCCACCAACAGAAGTATACAGGGGTGGATCCAGGATAGCCCTAGGGGGGGGGGGCGCAGTGAAAATAATGGCGCCGAGCGGAGCGATGCGCGAAAATTTTTGGGGTATTTCGTGTGAAAAATTACGATCTTAAGCAAAACAAATCTATTTTTTCCAATTTTAGGGGGAGGGGGCGCGCGCCGGGTACGCCCCCCCTTGAATCCGCCCCTGGTATAGATAGAAATAAATACGTAAATATCTATAGTACACACGCAGCCTTTATGGAATAATTTACGTCAGATACGCTCAAAATTAAAATGCAATGAAAAGCTAGGTAATTTCATTCATTCGGGATCAGATCAATATTATAAATATAGTATCTAACACAGAATGGAATCGAACTACATAAAAGTAGTATTAGAAATCCTTGAATTACTGGCATGAATGGCCAGTAAAGTCACAATGCAAGCATGAATGGCCAGCAAAGTCAAAAAGTAAGCATGACTGGACAGCAAAGTCAAAAAGTAAGCATGGATGGCCAGCAAAGTCAAAAAGTAAGCATGAATGGTGTACCATACAATAATAACAAGAACTGAAATAAATATAAACATCATAATAGTTCACACAAAATATATGTACAAAATATTCAACCTCCCATTTTAAATGTTCCTGGCTCAAAACAGAATAAGATTTCTCCTGTCCAAGTGAAAGGTCAGCATATTAAATAAACAAATCATGAATGGCTTAATTACAGCATTAATAACAACAAGTACTAGTGTAAATATAAACTTCACAGAAAACAGAATGTACAAAATAGTCATTCCCCCATGTAAAAATGTCCATTAGCTCAAACAGAATAAGATTTCTCCTTCTGTCAAAAGTAACAAGATGAGATATAAATCCTCTTGTTTAACAATGAGTTAATACTTGAACAAATACTTTTGTCAACTTGATATTACCGGAGCGGTTCAAATTAAAATTACAAATAGGAGAATAAAGTTCACAAACTGGAACCCCAAACTTTGAAAAAGGTTTATAAGTAGCAACAAATTTAACAGCCCGATTTTGGCAAATAAATTACAACTGAAAATTTACAGATTTGACAAAGTTTTCAGAATTATCTAAAATCCTAGGAATAATGATAGATAATATGATAACGGCAGTTAAATTTTCCAACCTTTTTACTGTCGTAATAAGGACATTATATGCATAATCAAAATCTGCTAATTTATGGTTGCAGACATTATTAGTTCCAACATAAATTATGATAATGTCATAATTTACCTGAACAATTCCTGCATCTATATAGTAAATAATATCCCATATGTCTGCTCTTGGGAATGGTTGCTGTGTACAGCGTTTTAAACTTTTGATATGTATAGCAATGGAATCGCATATCAAAGCAACAGATGTACTATCTGTAAAAAAAAGACATTAATATCATTTCAAAATAAAGTCCCTAATTTTTTCCGCTACCATAAAATTATCAGACAAAGAACACACAATATATTTGTTGTATGCATCACTCTTCCAGTCTCCCATCAATTGAATGAGACTAGAAGAAATACCAGCTTGAGCTGCTAAAGTAGCACCTCCTCTACGAAAGCTATGAGAGGAAAATAATTTTGGATTTAGCCCAGTTTTTGCAATCAACTCCCTTAATCTATGCCGATATTTACTATAAGTAATTGGAATAATTTTTCCTTTATAATTGATTGAAAACGCAGAACTTCTTGATGAACACGTATTCATACTACACATTACTTTAAAAGCTTGTACTGGACAAAATTTTGATACAGGAAATGTTAAAAGAGGAATACTAAGAACACGATTTCCGAATTTTATAGCTTTGGTCCATTTAAACCTTACAATCAAATAAGTAGAGCACACGGTAATATGTCCTCTACACAACTGTCTGGAACTATCAAACTTCTTAACCGAAACTGGAACCAAATTTGATTTCCTGCTAAGAAGGAAAAAGGCAAAAAGAAATAAACACTAATATGTAACATCAATAGAACTATTAAAATTCACATGATCATATTATCATGTTTATATTTATATTAGTTCTTTTTATTATTGTATGGTAAGCCATTCATGCTTATTGTTTTGACTTTGCTGGCCATTCATGCTTACTTTTTGACTTTGCTGGCCATTCATGCTTGCATTGTGACTTAACTGGCCATTCATGCCAGTAATTGAAGGATTTCTAATACTACTTTTTTGTAGTTCGATTCCATTCTATGTTAGATGTTATCTTTATAATATTGATCTGACCCGAATGAATCATGGCTTTTGTCCTATAACATATTGTGTTTTTACTTTTAATTTGTACATAATCAGTGTTACTTTTTGATAATTGTTTATTCATTTCTTGGCTGTTGGTTTGGTGCTTAGTCATTGCTTATGTTTTTTATTTTTGGACTTTAAAGATAATTAATAAATTCTTTTTAGATTGTGAAAATATTCTGCCAAGTTAAAACATTTATTATATATGATTTAGTTTATTTAAAGGGGCATTATCTGCCAAANCTGGCCATTCATGCTTGCATTGTGACTTAACTGGTCATTCATGCCAGTAATTGAAGGATTTCTAATACTACTTTGATGTAGTTCGATTCCATTCTATGTTAGATGTTATATTTATAATATTGATCTGACCCGAATGAATCATGGCTTTTGCCCTATAACATATTGTTTTTTTACTTTTAATTTGTACATAATCAATGTTACTTTTTGATAATTGTTTATTCACTTCTTGGCTGTTGGTTTGGTGCTTAGTCATTGATTATGTTTTTTATTGCTGGACTTAAAAAATAATTAATACATTCTTATTCGATTGTGAAAATATTCTGCCAAATTAAAACATTTATTATATATGATTTAGTTTATTTAAAGGGGCATTATCTGCCAAATCGTAAATTTTGTTTACCCATAAAAACTATCAGATATGATTGATGCCTTAATAAAACGTATTTCTGTAACTTATAAATGTTATGAAATGTACGCGTATCGCGGAAAAAAACATGCAACTGCTTGTGTTTTGAGATCGATCAAGAAATGGACACCATCTTATTAATTATCAACATTGTTTACGGAGTTTGTCGAATCGTCATTATATATGATTTAGTTTATTTAACCATGGGAATTCTGATGATTGATCAAGACTGATCATCACCTGGTTTCTTGTCGTCACATCCATCACGAGCATTTCTTCACTTAGACAAGAGGTGTTGTCATCATCGAACACTTAACATGTAAGTAATCAAGCTAATTGTGTCATTTTTTTGCGGTTGGATTTTTGAAATAGACTATAATAATTACATCCGGATTTAATCTACTCTTTAAATTGGTCGTCATTATGTTTACTTGTTATTTTATACAATCATTTTGATTGGACGAATAGATTTCATTTTATTTGTTAACATGTTCTTAAGCATTCTGCCGTCAAGTGCCGCACGAGATACCAGATGACACCATTACATGTCTTTCAAGAAACAAAACATCATGGTCAAACAATTACATTCTTATGTTTCGCATAAATGAACACAATTAATGAAAAACCATCATATAAAAAATTACAGTTTACATTAGGGGTGTGGTGTTTAACGCCACTTTCAGTTAAATCGTGGCGGGGGAAACCGGAGAAAACCACCGACCTGCCGCAAGTTATTGACAAACTTTATCCCCTTGTTGTATTAAGTACCTCTCGCCATGAGCGAAATTCAAACACACAACATTAGTGGTTATAGGCACTGATTTCATAGGTAGCTGTAAATCCAACTACCATACGATCACGACTAGGACGATTAGGTTATAGGACATGTGTTAGTCAATATTTTTACAAGATTAACAATGTTAGTGTCATATCATCTGTACTGTATTCATTGTTTTGTAGTCTAATATGGGTTTGCATCATTTTGACTTCTGCAACGTATCTTACAATGACAGTCGTCACAGAACTTCAGAACTACTATAACTACCCAACAACTACCACAATGTTTGAACAAGGTCATACTGAAATGGAGTTTCCGGCCATAACCGTTTGTAATTTGAACCCGCTAAATAAAAGCGTAATTAAAAATGATCCTAGAATTGATAACTACTTTTTAAGCCTTGGTCCACTTAATATGTACGCCAATAGTATTAACTGGAGTGATCCTTTCTACGAACAAGAAGGGTTTTATCAGAACAGAACAATTGATGATATACTAAAAGAAAATAAAGATGTTTTGGGTTATTTTTTGTCTAAGGCTTATTTTGACATGAACGTGATAAATATCAGTGAACACTTTACGACAACTATAAGTCCACTCGGGCCATGCGTTACATCAAAACCAGGAACGATTTTAAAGACTAAGAACAATGGAGCACGCTTCAATTTGGGCTTATGGTTTAATATTGACCTATCAAATGACTACTATGGAAGACACTCTGGTGAAGGATTGCTGGTAAATTATAGAATAGAATACAAAAAAATACCACATCGTCAGAACTGTTCCAAAATCTAACCGGAAAATCATATAAACAGATGCAAAAAATCTATAATAATTCTACGAAACATATAAAAGACCACTCACATTACTAGCTTGGTACAGGAACTTAAATAAAAGTGGCGGGATTAAGCTGGTTTTATGCATCCAATCCGCCACTCTTATTTGAATGTTTTGATAATTTTCATCATCGATGATTCTACTATCGAATAATTAGTTCTTCTGATAATGTATTAAAATAACGTGGTAAAGAGGATTTAAAAAAACAGTAAATCTTTCTAAAATGAACGAAGATGTAAAATTCATATTCTTATACCTTTATATAAACAGAACTCGTAAATCAAAGGACAGTCAATACAATGGTTAAAAAAAAGACAAAAGAGCAAAAAATTCCATTAAAAACTGCATGTGAATACAGGTGTTCCGGAAAGGTAGATAGTTCCTGCCCCACGAGTGGCATCTTATACTTTACTCATTTTAAATGGAAAATAGCCTATATAATGGAGTACGTATATATTATACATTACATATTAATACATAGACACATATTAAGCTATTGGTATTATACATTACACAGACGCATATTAAGCTATTAGTATTATACATTACACAGATACATATTAAGCTATTAGTATTATACATTACATAGACACATATTAAGCTATTAGTATTATACATTACATAGACAGACACATATTAAGCTATTAGTATTATACATTACATAGACACATATTAAGCTATTAGTATTATACATTACATAGATACATATTAAGCTATTAGTATTATACATTACACAGACACATATTAAGCTATTTGTATTATACATTACATAGATACATATTAAGCTATTTGTATTATACATTACATAGACACATATTAAGATATTAGTATTAAAGGGTTATTGCATGAATATTGGTGAATATTGTCCCGAGCAGTGAATCATATTGCACGAGCGTGTGAGTGCAATATGATACACTGCGAGGGACAACATTCACCAATATTCATGCAATAACCCTTTTATTATATAGTAATAATTTTTTGTCTTCCTGAAGTATTATTTACCTGCTGAAATGTAAGTTTTCGTGTATTGGTCTTATATTGCACTAGGTCAAATATTTGATATTTGCACTAGTGTAATATGATGTTTTGGGAAAACTAGGAAAATATTATGAATTCATATTATTTAATAATTCATTTAATATTGTAACTGAAACATGAATATGTATCTAAATCTGTTGCAGGTATAGCTTCCATCGATCTCAGTTCATTTTTGGAAACGAGCCACTCTAAACAATGCTTAAGTCTCTTTTCGTGCAATTTACCGTTGACTTCTTTTATTGTTGATCGATGAAATCTTTCACTTTGCTTTTATCAACAAGCCTATTGATTTCAGATTGTTCAGTTTGAAGGGTTTCGGCTAATTCCCGTCTGCTTTTATCAACAAGCCTATTGATTTCAGATTGTTCAGTTTCAAGGGATTCGGCTAATTCTCCTCTGCTTAGAAGATATGCGATGTCTTCTTCCGCCATCTTAATTGTTTACAGGCGACAAGGTGTAAAATATAAAAATCGACGTTCGGAACGCATCCGTATTTTTCACGGAATTTATAAAGAAGAGCGAGACAAGGAGTAAAATATGAGAATATATTGCACGATGTTTCTTAAAGGATTAAATAAGGGAAAAAGTATTACTATATAATAATATACATTACATAGACACATATTAAGCTATTAGTAGTATACATTACATATACACATATTAAGCTATTAGTATTATGGATTACATAGACATATATTAAGCTATTAGTATTATACATTACATAGACACATATTAAACTATTGGTATTATACATTACATAGAAACATATTAAGCTATTTGTATTATACATTACATAGACACATATTAAATTATTAGTATTATACATTACATAGACATATATTAAACTATTGGTATTATACATTACATAGACACATATTAAGCTATTTGTATTATACATTACATAGACACATATTAAATTATTAGTATTATACATTACATAGACACATATTAAGCTAATGGTATTATACATTACATAGACACATATTAAGCTATTGGTATTATACAGTACATAGACACATATTAAGCTGTTAGTATTATACATTACATAGACACGTATTAAGCTAATGGTATTATTCATTACATAGACACATATTAAGCTGTTAGTATTATACATTACATAGACACATATTAAGCTATTAGTATTATACATTACATAGACACATATTAAGCTATTAGTATTATACACTACATAGACACATATTAAGCTATTAGTATTATACATTACATAGACACATATTAAGCTATTAGTATTATACACTACATAGACACATATTAAGCTATTAATATTATACATTACATAGACACATATTAAGCTATTAGTATTATACATTACATAGACACATATTAAGCTATTGGTATTATACACTACATAGACACATATTAAGCTATTGGTATTATACATTACATAGACACATATTAAGCTATTAGTATTATACATTACATAGACACATATTAAGCTATTAGTATTATACATTACATAGACACATATTAAATTATTAGTATTATACATTACATAGACAGATATTAAGCTATTAGTATTATACATTACATAGACAGACACATATTAAGCTATTAGTATGATACATTACATAGACACATATTAAGCTATTAGTATTATGCATTACCTAGACATATATTAAGCTATTGGTATTATACATTACATAGATAGATACATATTAAGCTATTATATTTTTCAGTTTTATATTCATGAATGGGATGAAGATTATTCTTTTCGAGGCGCAAATGCGTTTTTTGCTTAGTCAGGTCGAGACGTATTTGCCTCGATAACTAGAAAACAGGTAGGTCTCTTTGTTTTTCTTTTACATCAATTAATGTCTAAAGTTTTGACATGTTGTTTTATATATATATATATGATATAACTTCTTAGACTAAAGAATAAAATGCAAAAAAAAAAAAAAATAAATAAATACCACATCGTCTGAAGCTCAATATCCAAACGAAAAATATCGTAAACAGATATTTCACTATATATATCTCGTTTTCACATAATTTTGACATAACTGAATAAAGTTCCATTATATTAGAAAACAAAACAATAAATAGTTCGACACATTTTGCTGTTTATCAACCAAGAGTGGCGCCGTCGTCAACCAATTGGGGAGCACCGAAATGCTTCTTATAACCATGAAATACACATGATTTGAGTCAGATAATTTTTATTATTATACCTCACATAATAAAGAATCAATTCTATTGGTTAAAAGATAATCACATGATATAAAATAATCTGGATATTTTTGCTTGTAATCGCCGCCAAAGGTGAATAACCTCAAGAATTACACACGTCCATTGAATAACCCTATTATTCAACGATGAATAACCTCAAGAATTACACACGTCCATTGAATAACCCTATTNTTCAACGGTGAATAACCTCAAGAAATACACACGTCCATTGAATAACCCTGTTATTCAACGGTGTAAAAACATGGAATAATACTTTAACAATTCAAATATTAAACAGTATATTTCAACTGTTTGGTCGGTATAATAAAACAGTTACGGCCCTCTGAATCGGCGAATATCCAAAATTGTCAACCCGACTAGGGTTATTTCCCTTGGGATAAAGCCCTCGGGGAAATAACCCTGGTGGAGTTGACAATTTTGGATATTCACCTCTTCCGAGGGCCATAATTGTATATTATTATACGGTTTATTGATATACGGACGAACATTGTATTCAGATACAATGTCATAAAAGACGCAAAAAAATTTTGACTATACCAAAGAAGTAGCCAGAAGTCATAAATCGACGAAGGACAGACAATACAATGGTTAAAAGAAGAAGAACAAAAGAATAAACAATCATCTACAAAACACTACACAGAAAACTTAAGATCGAGCAACACGAACCTCACTAAAAACCGAAGGTGTACCCATGGAATGGTTAGCAGTACCCGTCCCACTTGTGACACGCTTCATGATGCCGTACACGTCACAAAGACCATCAAATATGGACATTGTTTTTGGACCCCATTATACGTAAATAAATACAAATAACATAAATAAAACATTAACTCATGGCTTTTGGCTGAATCATTACAGAGAATGTTAAGCCCACACATTCATTTACCTGAAAATGATTTAGAAAATATATTTTATATTGAAGTTTGAGTATCTACCAAGTCCATACCAATCAATGCCGAACACATATTGTAGAGAAGACAAGAACACAGATGGCACTGAATACAGATGGTCAATATGTTACAAGGATTGCTTAACTAGAATTCTGTATAATTCCTGTGGCTGTATTAATTATACATACAAAAGTAAGTGGCTATATATTTTAACAATTGATCATCAAGACTTTTAAATCAAATGGTTTTCCAAACTTTTGATCTTGAGCGAACCAAATAAAGGTAATTCCAAAAACGTGTGGTGCGCACTAAATTAGATATCTAAGGTTGATAATGCAACAGTTAAAGGAATAACTAGACTAAAGAGATAAAACAATGCTAAACAACAGAAAGAAGACGAATGGAACGTGCACAACAACAACAAGAGCAGTTAGTGTTAGGGCTATGGTATTTAGCGCCAACAATATTTCAGTTATATCGTGGCGGTCAGTTTTATTGGTGGAGGAAACCGGAATGCCCTGAGAAAACCATGGACCTGCTGCAAGTCACTGACAAACTTTACCACATAATGTGGCGAGTGCAGCTCGCCTGAGCTGGATTCGAACTCGCAACGTTAGTGGCGATAGACACTGATAGCATAGGTTGTCATAAATCCAACTACCATACGATCACTGCCATGATGGCACCACAACAACAAGAAGTTGAAGAATAGAACATTTATACTTAGTCAACTTGAATTTTCGTTAAATGGTCTAAGCATGCTCAGCGTCATCGTAAAACTCAACAAGCATAAACCTCGTTACAGACATTTGCATCTAAACCAATTGTACCTTTTCACTGACTTCATTTCTATCATCTACCATTGATGCAGGTTGTTTATTTCATAATATTTTTATTCATAACTTAAGAAGAGTTTGACGATATCAAAGTGTTAATCAGAATCCGTAATTCGAAGAAGGGCAGACAACACAATGGCCAAAAGAAAAAGGACAAAAGGACAAACAACGATCTACAAAACATAACACATCAAACTAAAGATCGAGTAACACGAACTCCACTAAACACCGGGATGAATTTATTCTTATTTTTGCTTCACAATAATCGATGGTCAATATAAATTTTTTAAATATATCACATATATGTTAACATTAAATGATACGATTGATACTAAGAGCTTATGTATATTTGTATACTTTATATAACATTTATTTCATTTTATATTTTAAGATATATATTATTGCTCAAAATATGACGAGTTAACGTGTGCTAAAACACGTACAGGTATGTATTAC
>MJUT01013070.1:0-39773 GCA_002080005.1 Gigantidas platifrons
TTTTTTTTGGGGTATTAATTCTTGTATTTATATTATGGCAAGTGAAGTAATATACAAAAAGGTAGTGGAAATTCGTGTGCCTTCAACGGCTGTTCAAATAATCGCCGTAAATTAAATGAATGGAAACAAACTTTTTTTCTGAATTGCATAAACAAAAACCTGAAGACTGTTCTTATATGATTCCATATAGACTACATACGATGTCCTCTGTTAGAGGAGTTTAAAGGACGTCAGAGGAGTCAATACGACTACAGAGAGCAAGCGCTTTAAATAGAAAAGCCCTTGGACGGAAAGCCGACAGAAAGAAACCCAATTACACAACTTAAGCTGGGGTTTAAAAAAATAGACAACCATTGGCCGGCGAAAACTTATGAGACATGAACCTGAAAGTAAAAAACGAAAACTAATACAGGAAGAAAGCAGTGCGGGGATATATTCCAGTGATCCTTTTTCTACATCTTCAGAACAACAAACGGAACACCTTCCAGAAGCTATCTGTGAGTTAAATATTTTTTAACCGTCAAGTGTTAGCGCCGGAACACAATATAAATATTCAGACTTTTTGGGAAAAAATGATCACACATACGCGAAATCATGGACTGACAACCAAACTACATTTATACACACAAAATACTTTGGATGAACGAAAAGGGTGTTAAAGTTATGACTGAAACCTGCACGATGTCGGAAAAAGGCAGTATAGTGACAGATTGCGACTCTTTGTTGCATACTGGGGTAACGAAAGAGGTATGTTTTACTTTGGTTGAACTAATGAAAATAGAAAATACATTATCTTTCCAACTCTATGTCGCCGATCAGTTGCTTCTTGTGTTAATGAAACTAAAATTAAATTTACTGTTTAATGATTTAGCCCGTAGATTTGGAATTTTAAAAGGTTTAGCCAGTAGAGATTCATGGATGCCAGTTCTTGCTGATAATCTTCAAGGTTTGGTAGTTTGGGAGCAGCGTGAAACTATGCCAGCAGTCGATCATACGAGTAGTCATCATTGCTGATGAGATGACAAGTAGCACATCAGAGTAAATCCCTGAAATAAAAAGTAGGGGCGTGGGCGGGGGTTATAATTAAAAAATGTATATGCGATTTCACCCATGATATGTTTTTTAATATGTTCATTGCATTCCCTTTTAATTAATTGTCAGTAATTTTAATATTATTATTAAAAAATTGCAGTTGGTAAGATATGTTTTACAAAGATATTTCATGATTTATACATGTGTATAGATTTTGTAGGGAATATCCTGTCATGGTTATGAATAAAACATCGATTGTTCTTGTTTGCTTAATGATTTTACTAAATAAACGTAAGTTTACAAATATTATGTATGAAGTGTATAATCTTATTAAAACACCACTTGGAATAATTTATCATAAATATATAAACAAGGGAGAGGGGGGCTATGTGACGCGACTATTTATGTCAACGAACACACAATTTCAATATAAATAAACACTTTTATATAATGTGGATCATACCTTGTACATATCTTTTATTAAGATTAGGAAACAAAAAACATTTTCCTTCAAAAATTGTAAACTGCTGCCAGTATGTAATGCTTGTTGTTTCTGCGTGTTTTTCTACATTCACCACCTTAATGGCGGACGGAACAATTATGTCACCTAGTGGTGGCGTGCCATACTAAGGGGAATAATTTGAAAAACCCGTCTATATTAATGAATGTAATATTTTGCAATAAATAAAATATTTATTTGGTGAAGTTGTCTTCATATTTTCATTTAAAATATTTCTTTTATTCTATTTCGATTTCCATTGTGTATAAAAATTAATAAAAATATATCAATCTGAAATGTATGATCCCATGCTAAATTAAACAATGTCATTAAATTATTAAATTTTACAGTTTAATTTTAATATACACTTACCAAAGCTTATCATTGCTGTATAATCAGTTTCTATGAAGTTGATAGCAGACAATACTAATTCTTCTTAATTGCATTTAATCATTCCTTTTTTTGTATTTGCTCATCATTAGGAAACAAGTATCCATCTTTATAAGATCATTCATGTGCACAGCAACATGTAGAAAGAATTGTATTTATTAACAAAAAATAATAATAATTACTTGTAAACAAATATTAACCCAATGTAAAGCTACAAGATAAAGAGATGCTGTTGTTGGACCTGATCTACAGCAGCGCCATCTGTGTTATCAGTTAGGGGAAATAATTGACAATTTGTCCCCATTAGATATCTACATGTTTAACATGTCAATGGGTTGTTCCCCCTGTTGGTGGACTAGTCCTCGTGAGTATAATTCTCCCACTGGCCAGTGTTTCATCACTGATGTGGTTTATAAGATATATTTATGAGTGAAATTTACAGTTCCTAAATAATAATAATATTATAGATAAATTTACCCGAATGTATCGACCATGATTAGGCTCTTTGTGATTCTTGTTTCCAAAGATATCTAAATTGCTTGTCTTTTCAATCATTAGACTTTCAACTAGATATCTGCGTTTTTATATGAAAAAGTGTGATTTTCGTACTTTTCGTGATGGAATTGTGTGTATGTGTTTAGTTTATCAATGTGATTTCTGTCCAAAAACAAGCATTCGATCCTTTTTGACAGAATTTATTGAGGAATATATCCTAAAACTTAGAATGTATAGCGTAATAGGTTTTTTTTTCATGAAATAAGAAAAGTATGATTAATAATAAACATAAGATAATTATCAAACAATTGACAAAAATAATAAAGCATACATACAAATATGTCTTCCTGTTTCTTGTCTTAAATATCTATGCACTTTAGCATTTTAGAGTGATTTTGTGCAGCAGTGTAAATATATATATTCTTCTAAAGCTATTTGTTTGAAGGTGTCCAGACTACGTCACACCGAAAGCTACAGAAGTTAAGATAAAGGGAGATTATAATATTTACAATATGGCTGCTCACAACCGTTGTTAGATACATCTTTTTTCATACACCCATATGTGGTATACTACATCAATACAACTTACTTGTCATACATTGTTGTAAGTAAATACAATGATTGTTTTTATCCTAATAATCCCTTTAAAATAAACACTGTACATGCACCAGTTTCGTGGTTTATTATACCTGCGTAATAAAAGTGTTTGTCATTAATATTGGATCATCAAAGACATTTTAGTCCACAAAGTGCTGAAATCAAACAACTTATTTTATATCAATATCAACGTACATATACTTGCAAAATGACATGTAATCACAGCCACTCGAGCACTGGCCCCCTTTTATTTCTGCAAGACACCCACATTGTATTCAGAGAGGATTCAACCCACCCAAATAACTTTTTACAAAATACACGTAACTTCCATGTTCATATTGTTACATATTTTTTGTGATAGTTTGGTCTTTTTCGAGAGGACCAATTATTTGCATTTTTGTTTGTTTGTTTATATCTATAATGTTGTTGAATATCCAATTATCAAGAGTGAGAGTTTGGAATGAGTGACCGAATTTTATCCTCCATATGTGTGTGCACGTCCCCTCGCCCTGATTTCCGACGGACTGTTTCGTTGTCATTTCGTTGAGTTCTATGCTTTTTGATGATATTTATTGATTATTGCTTGACGTCCATTCAGCAAAATGTCAGCTACTGGAGTAGGAACTAATTACCCTTCAGAAGCACCCCACTCACACCTATTACAAATTATTCTAGCACCGCCGTTATGATGTGAAAAGGCTATTTTCGCGATTATGAGCAGTTTTCCATATCAATACTATATATTGTTTGGATGTGGTTTAAAATAAGACCAATGGGATGCACCTTTACATGCGAGCCATCAACACTACTCAAACATGTGTTCTCTTCAACAATAAGTCACAATGGAGTAAAATGTAAGATTTCAATACTTACATTATATATGCTGATTTGTTTAAATAAGGGTAATAACAAAATTACCGAACACAGAGCAATCTTCCAAAGGGATATTCAAAACTCATAAATCAATAAACAGACAAAATCAGTAAGGTATTGCTGTTATACAATGTAAGTAGATTCTACACACATGGCTGTAGATGTTTCTGGTACAGATTTCCGAATCTGTTTTTCATTAACTGGATAATGCTGGTTTCACGGTAGGCGACATTTTTCATGTCCATTTCTGTTTATAATTCACGTGGTTTGAGTTGTTCACGTTGTTTGTCCTTTGTACTTTTTTCTCGTTTGACCATTGTGTTGTCTGTTCTTCAATTTACGGATTCTGATTACCTCCTTTGGTATCTTCACACTCTTCTTGCTTATCATCGATAGCTCTGCATCAACCGTCAGATGAGGAACAGAAATAAATTTATAAATTTGCTTTCAATTGTTTCTACTTATTCTTGGTGGTGTTTATTTACGTCCATATCCATATAATACTCCAATTTCCATTTAATTTTCTTTGTGATATATATTTGAAATATAAGATATGGTGATATAGATTTTAGGCAAGTTAATACATAGCAACACAAAATGTTATCGACCCAATAGATAAAGACAGATAATATTTCGTAATAACCTAATACATTATCTCTTGAAGATGCATTTAATGTGTTTTTCTATTGTTTTAATCGGAATAGTATTTAGGAAAGCTAATGGAGTGACCGGTAAGCTTTTGTATTCTAATTTTTTATATAGTTGTATGTGTTTCTGCAGGAACTGGCCGGATTTCTGGGTATTTGATTGGTTCAGGTCGTTGACATCTGTCTACAAGCCTAACACAGTCATTATACCCTCTCCATTAACTACATTTTTGTACTTACAAGAATCTCTACAATAACAAGGGAAGTAAGGTACTAATAGCGATGGACGTTCATTTTAGAGAGCAAATCTCAGATTACACAAAAAAGCGAAAACATGTAATTTGACAAAATAAACAACACGCACCCCGCCAATACATGTACAAAGAACATGGATGAACTCAGGTACTCCGGAAGGGTAAGCAGTTTCTGCTGCCCTAGAGGCACTAGTCTAGTTATACTTGTTACCTATCTGATGATGATTCAGAATGAGAAAAGAACTGGATAATGATTACGACACAATGTATGTATTCGTGGGCATAGCTCATTGATACACAAAATCCAATGGATAAAGGAAAGGAAAGGTTCCATAACGTTCCACTTAATGCAAGGCGCGTATTTAGTTTGGACCGTCGTGGTCCTGATAATGTGGTAGTTGGATGTACATCTACCTGTGTAATTAGTGTCTATGACCACTAATGTTGTGAGTTCGAATCCTGCTTAGGCGAGGTGCACTCAATATAACATCATATGATAAAGTTGCGGCATGTCGGTGGTTTTCTTCGGGTACTCCGGTTTGTTCCACCAATAAAACTGATCAGCACGATATAACTGAAATAGTATTGAAGGTGGTGTTAATCACAATAACCCTAACTTTGATTTGACATTTAAATATGGTGGTATGCTTGAGATTGGCACCGTGCAAATGATGTGAGTTACATTCTTTTTTATTAATCTTAGTTTGTCATCCATTTAAATATTAAAAGTCCTAGGCTATGTTTATTACACTGTATGTATGATTGTATTTGTTGGATTTAAGGTCTGTATCCAAATAATTTTAGATTCTTAAAAGAAGAGTAATGATCCGTGATAGAGTCAAGGGGTAAACTCCCGGTCAAGTTGTTTCCGTATACAACGGAAGAGGCGATATCCAAGGATTAGGGTTATAGTGTTTAACAACATTTCAGCTATATCGTTGAGTTCAGTGCTCGGCGAAAACCCTGACCTGTCGCAAATCACTGGTAAATTTGATCACATAACGTTGCTTTGAGTACACCTACAGGATTCGAACTCATAAAGTTAGAGGTGTTAATCAAGGATATCGTACACTTTCTTAGATATATCGAGACAGAATTTATCACTAACTGATATCTGATTTGAAACAAATTCATCAATTTCGATGTGTAACATAGACTGGATCATTGAAATACACATCTAATATATCATTCATTGCATTCTCATTCTAGACTTGCAAAAGTTGAAAGTGGATGGTTTAAATATATTTTGTTTTGAATGCGGAACTTCATTAAAAAGACAGAGTGCTATTAGGCAGAAAGGTGACATTGGTGTCAACAATCAATGCAAGAAATTAATTAAATATTTTTAATAACATCACAACGGATGTGAAAAATGTATCACTTGGTTTTGCTTAATATTAGATTTTGATTAAATTAAGCAATTCTACAGGAGCCTCTGAATGTCCACAAAATATCCAAGCTTTAAGACATCTACACGTGTACCATGATGCCTGTCTGGTTCTTGTACGAAATAAATTAACATGGAAAGATGCCCGCGCCAGCTGTACAAAGACAGGAGGAGACTTGGTGATGATAAAAGATGCTGATAAACAAGAGTTTATTCTGAATGCTTTACGTGCAGATCATTGGGACCAAGATGTAGTGTGGATTGGTGCATCGGACTTACAGCATGAAGGTGACTGGAGATGGGTAGATGGTACGTTATATATTGATATTTATCATATACTTAGCATTAACATTATAGTTTTTGCATATGTGTGGCGACCGGAAGTAAACTAGCCATAATCACATTTCACGGTAAATTATGATGATCACATTTCTTGAAGAATATGAAACCCAACATAAATTGTTAAAAGTACGTGTTTATCCTTGTTACATCCCTTGATTATAGTTACTCTTGTCAACAAGAATATAGGTGGAAGTGATCAGTATGGCAGTAAGAATGTCTGTAATATTAACAAATCGATCTGAGAAGGAAACAATTGTTGTCAAGAAGACCACATTAAATAAAAATCACGGAAACGTTAGATAATAGATGATTATATCACGGAGAACGTAAAATGATTTTGAATGAAAACGATTCACGGGCAATTCCCTCTGCATAATTCACGATCAATAAAAAAAACGACTCAAAAGAATCACATATATATGTTCTATATTTCAAAATGTCTTCATATGAAATATTGCCATTAATATTTATGGGGATGAAATGATCTTGTTTGAGAATAGTGTTCTGAAAATGTATCTTTTGATTACACACTAAAACTTGCTTATAAATTCCTTTAATTGTTTCATTTTGCTTCAAAATACAATTTGTCGGAATTATATGATAAAAAGATTAATACATGACCTTTTCCATATCAACCCGGCTTACATCCCTCGAATCATATCGGCCCTCGACTCCGTCTCGGGCTGATATGTGGGTCTCAGGATGATACCCGGGCTGATATGGAAAAGGTCATGTATTAATCTATGTGCATTAGTACATTTTACGTCTTTGCTCGTTTTCATACATTATGATGCAAAAGATAGTTCATATCTTTAATTACCATCTTATCAAGACTTACTTACTGTACTCGAATAAGATGTTTAACGCTTTACAATGTCTGATACTCAATATTGTATATTACTTATACATATGCATATCAGCACAGTGAGTCAGAAAAAAAATCAGCAATAATGAAATTATTCGCTGATTTTTTCATATTTTCCTGTCTTTCAGATGGACTGTCTTTCATTCTTACTAACATCTACATATCTTTGTGATATATAGTATAATAATGTTTGTTTCTATCACATTCGAAATAGCACTTTCAACCTAGCACAAGTTTTAGTGTTGTTTGCTGTGTTGCAATATGACGATAGAGAATCAACTCAGTTTTTTGTGTTTTTTTTTTTTACTTTTTCGTATTTTTAATCAACAAATGAAGTAAATGTTCATTTATATTTCGCACATGCAAATTCAAATGACTTAGGTGACACAACCATTTGATACCGGTAGGGAAGGAAGCAACTGAATATGAATGTAGAAACCTTACCTGATACCTTCAATGTCTAGTAGGTCAAACACTGAATTTCTTGTTCTTGCCGAAAAAAAATCCGATGATTTTTACCAAATCCGGTATGTTGTCTCCTTTTTATTGTGGCCTCGTACGACAACATGAACATTTCATAGTATTTTATTTGTTTGATTTTCATGCACTGTTCTCTTTCTAGTTGTGGCTTAATCTTCGTACTGTCTACAGATGATGGGAATCATCATGTCTTAAATTAGTGCATGAGAGTAGTAAACAGTTACGTATGTTGTGGTTTTTCCATATTTCAATATTGAGTGTACCTGATGAAGGTTATTCCAGAAACGGATGTGCACACTAAATTTGATATGACGGTTTTTCTGCTATTTGTGGGCCGATACCTCTGCTTGTTGACTAATAGTTCCCGAGGGTATCATCCGCCACATAGTCAGAGCTTCGACTCTGACATGGTTTATTAGATATATCTATTATTGAATTCCTTAACAATGTAACTATCAATCAAAACAAAGGTTATCCTCCCTCCAGCTTAGGTAACCATAGCCATTTTGACTTTCATGTTTATGCACATTGGTGCGTTGATTTTTTGCTCCAGAAGAAGTTTATATTAATAGGACAACAAATACACAACTTATTTGAAGCCCCCTTCCATTCTACCAATGAATATAGTGATATGGTTTATGTCCTATTGGTAACAAATCCAGAATAACAATATTCGATAGAGCGTTTCGTATAAGTATAATGTATGGGATAGAGTGTTTTAATTATTATTTCAGGCTCAAAAGTAACCTTTAGTCGTTTTTCCGATGGACAAGGGAATAATCATAACGATGGTTTCTTCTTTGCTAATGGCGGCACCGAAGACTGTGCTGTACTTAGACGGGACGATGGTGGCAAATGGCATGACTATCATTGTGAATCTATAGTTGGAAACGTTGGATATCATTTTACGTACATTTGCGAATTTCGTAAGATTGTCTTCTTTGTATTGTTATTGTTAGATGTATAAAACTAAACTGTTACAAATACATGATTTAGAATTAAGGACGCATTTAGCTCCTTGTATGAATGCCCTAACACCATCTGAACCATTTTTGTGGCCCTCTTTTAAAAATATGTGGGCAGGATTTCGATTTATGCTCTAGGTTTTTGCAACATTTGAAAAAAATCTCGAGGGAACAGGCACCTATATTATTATTTGATTAGCAGTAGCAACGAAATTATAATATTTGCATTGTGTCTGTTTATTTCTATGTTAAGAACAATTTGGAAATGTTAAGCTCTGAAAGACTTGTTTATAACATATATATATTTCCATGAAGATTCATTAAAGTTGTGGAATTGTATTTTTAATTGCAAACAAAAACTTTACAAAGCTTTCTACAATAATAGGTAAATGATCTCTATGAGCGAAAGCCTTCTATCAGGGTTGGTTCACCGATGAAATAATTTTTCGAAATACCAGCAACTCGATTGACCCATTAGTCACCCCTTTCTGTGATAATTCTATCTCCTGACTATGGGGGGGTATTATAAAATACAATTAAGAAGAATAATTATAGTAGGTAATTTAAAAGGGTTGGCGTGATCAGCGGATTAATTGAACCTAGTCTAATTGACCTCCCGTCTAGATGAAATAAAGACCAAAGTTGGGCGTTTCAACCGCAATGACCCCGTCCTCCACCATCACGGTAATATCATTCAGTCTGCCTTCTATGACAAACAGAAGGGTGATGTGGATCTATTCGTAGTACACTGGAACCTACACGCGACAAACCCATATATATTATTTGAATTTACATATTGTGCAAATATCATACATTTAGTGTGCAAGTATTTCCTCATAGTTGGCTTGTTAGATCAAAGCTTTGCCCTACTAAAAGTATACTACAAAGCAATGCATAGTAACTGGTAAAGTTGTAGCCAACGAAAACATCCATTTCAATGACACAGCGAGTGTGTACATGTAAACATCAGCGTAAACCTGTTTATGGATATCTATTTAGATTCATTTCCAAAGTCACGCATGGTTACATCATTTTATTGTAATAATCCACAATATGTCATTATAATATTCCACAATATGTCATTGTTATAATCTACACTATTTTATTGTAATAACCCAAAACATTCCATTTTAATAATCCACAATATTTCATTGTAATAATCACAATATTTCATTGTAATAGTCACACTATTTCATTGTCATAATCCGCAATATTGCATTGTTATAATCCACAATATTTTATTTTCAGGAAAACCGGCAATGATATATAGAACAACATTAATACCAAAGACAACCCCAAAGTCGTGGACAACAAAACTACCAACAACAGGTATGCTAAAAGAACGCCACATTTGTATGATTGAATACAAAGTTATCCGAGTACATTCAACTATATTTGTCAATGAAACGGTGAGCGTGTCTATGGAAACATCAGCGTGAACTTTTAATCTTATCTCCAAAGTCACGCATGGTTACATCATTTCATTGATATAATCAACAATATTTTATTGCAAAAATCCATAATTTCCCATTGAAATATTTAAAAATATTTTAATGTAATAATCCACAATATTTTATTGTAATGATCCACAATATTTTATTTTCAGATAAACAGACAATGATACCAACAACAACCACTATACCAAAAATAAGCTCACAGTTAATGACAACAAGACTACCCACAACAGGTATGCTAAATGAAAGTCCCATTCGTATAATTAAATGTCAAGGTAACTCGTAAAGTCTTAGCCAACCAAGTACATTAAAGCATCCTTGTCAATGGAACGATGAGCGTGAACTACTTAGTTTCATCTCCAAAGTCACTCATGGTTACATCATTATATTGTAATATTCCACATAATTTCATTGGAATAATCCACTATATTTCATTGCATTAATCCACAATATTTGATTGTAATAATCCGCAATATATCATTGCAATAATTCACAGTATTTTATTGTAATAATCAACAATATTTTATTGTTATAATCCGCGAAGTCGATATGTTTTAGTGAATAAGTGGAATTGCACGGAATACATTTCGATCTTTCTACGTCATTTAATAAACTATTTGTGTATAGATCTAACAATACGACATCTGGTCAAGACAACTTGCTTTTTCCAATCTTGAGGGTAAGTATAAAAGGCTTCCCAACCAAAAAATGTATTTCAGGTATTTTGTGTATGAATTTGATGGAATTAATTGTCCTATCGGTGTTTTAGCATATATGTTATTATAAAAGGCGGATCGTTTTTGTATTTTTATGACTGGCGGGTACCACTGATTGGAAAGTTCTTTCTTCATTTTTACCAGATATAGCATGGCTTCCACAACTGCTTACGCTTTATTTTATCATAGATTAAGACAATTTTCAGCAACTCCTAATAAGAAAGTATTTGCCTTAGAGTGGTCTTTAATGCCTTGTTGCAAGGTAAACACATATGTATCCATGTCCCTTCTTTTCCTTATAGCTTGTACATTTCACACAACAATCAATCAACCAGTCAACAGAAGTATTTAGATGGCGAATGATGGCTTAGGTTTGGTTTATGGGGTTCAACGCCACTTGCAACAATATTTACGTTATATTGTGGCGGTAGTTTCTATTGATGGAGGAAACCGGAGTACCTGGAGAAAACCACTGACCTGGCGCAAGTGACTGACACAAACTTTATCACATACTGTTATATCGAGTACACCACGCCATAAACAGGATTCGAACTCACAACCTTACTGGTGATATGTACTAATTGAATATGTAGCTGTAAATCCAACTACCATGCGATCACAACCACGACGGCCTCAGATGGTGAATGATAAATTATGATTTCAAAATGTATTTGCAGCACAACATGGCACAACTAATACCTGTGTCGACAACACATTTGTCAACTGTAACGATCCTATAATTTGTACATCAACAAGGAAGAAAACATATTGTCCAGTATCATGTGGTCTATGTAGTAGGTATATACATATTTATGAATATGCATACATAATAAAACAGAAAGGTAAAATTAAGACATAATTCATGGCAGCCGTAGATTTGTGCTGATTTAACCATGGGTTGGGCATTTATATTGGATTGTTTTTTCCCGAGCGCTAGCGTGTTAAATGTACACAAATCTACGACTGCCATGAAGTATTTCTTTTCTAATATGACACATACGGTACTTTTTATGACCCTATGACACCTTAGAATCCGCCTTACGACTGTTCCGTTTAGCCACCTTTACATATGATGACGGAATCAGCGCAATTTGAGCCACATATATTGAATCAAACTTCTATTGTGTGAGTAATAATATATTCAAATATGTATTTCAATCATTTTAATGACACAAAAAAGATTTAATAAGTGCCCCCACGTAATAAAATTTCACGTGGGAGGTGGCTGGAACATCAGTCGGGGAAAACCCCAGATGAGTGCGTTTTCATCTAATATTTGTGTATGCATGTACACAAAGTAATATAATGTGTAGTTGTTGTGTATGACCTCACGGAAACGGCGTTGTAGGCTTTTATTCATTACAGAAACGTTTTAAATTATGTTTGGTTTTCCAATCGATAATTTGAGCGCGCAGGTGCTAAAAGTAGATATATACTGACATATACTAGTTGGCGATATATAGGCCGTCATATTAGAACTATTCATAACTATATAGATGCAACTGTACTATCAAACAGGCCGTATGATCTGATATATATATATGTATGTCTCCACTCTATAAATCAGTCATTAATGGAATAACTACATAGGTTCACAACCCGTATATAGTGAAGATTGTTATTACATTTTTGGTTTTGAGTGAGTGATTGCAGTTTAACGCCAATTCAGCAATTTTTCCAGCTGTTTCATGGCGATAACAGATTAATGTTCAATGAGATGATGATGAGGTCGGCTTTGTTCTAAACTAATACGCTGAGTTGGATATTTATAGTGATAGCTCACTGAAACAGCAGTCTGCGGGTAGACATGTGGCTCCACTCGGACACATTATTTTGATTCCGAGCTAAGCAGTTTTTGCTCTTTCTCCTTAATGCTGCATGCTTATCAGAGAAGCAGCAACAACTACCAATTTTAAAGTCTTTGGTTTGAAACGATCCCATGATCTACCGGACTCGAGGCGAGCACGCTAACCATTACACCACCGATACGGTTCATTTTTGTTTTGACTCTGAATTGATATGATAGTTATAAACATAATGAAAACTGGATCAAAGCAGCCGTAATTCATAAGAAATGTTTGTTTGAAATACGTTGCAATACCTGTGAATGTTACATTTGGGTTAAACAGTTATTGGGTAGGAGAAGTTTTCAAGCCATAATCAGAAGTCATAAATCGAAGGGCACATAATACAATGGCCAAAAGAAAAGAAAAAAGAAAAGACAACGATCTACAAAGCATTACACAGAAAAGTAAAGATAAAGGAACTCGAACCCCATTTTAACCCGGGGTGATTGCAGGTGACCCGGAAAGGTTTGTAGTTCCTGCTCCACGTGTTACACAATTCGATACAAAAGGGGCAATCAGGGACTGACAATACAAAGAGAAAAAGGACAAACAACGATCTGCAAAACTAAAGATCGAGCAACACTAAAAACTGGAGGTGAACTCGGATGCTCCGACAACGAACATCATCTGTAGGGTATCGCGTTGCGTTGGACACCAGTATGAGTAAAGGAATACACATACAATTGTACCATAAATAAAAGATGAACACTTTACAAAACAAAAGGGAGTCGATAAACAACATTATATATAGGCAATACACCAAATAATATATGTCTCCTATTTTAAAGCTCCAATCACAACACCAAAGCCATGCTTGAACAATCCTCTGGCTAAATGTTCAAGTCCAGGTATTTGTTCAACACACCTGAAATCTGAATGTCAATCTACCTGTGGATTATGTGGTACGTACATAGTTATGACTGAGTGAGTGATTGTTTATCACCAAGCGAGCACATGTTCAGATATATGATGGCGGTCACATTAAATGTAGAAACCTTTCTAATCAGCAATTATATTTTTCACAATTACCAGAGATGTGGTTATGGCTGTGTTGGTCTTGTAGTTGGAATTACTCATTACATATGCAACCAGATTTATCTTCACAATATGTGTGACTACGATTCAGATATGTGCCAAATGTATTCGATAGAACCTTATATGACAAAGTTTGTCAGTGGCGTGCGGCAATTGGATGGTTTTCTCCAATCAAAATTGACTTCCAGGATATAGAAAACATATAATTTAAAAGTGACGTTAAATACCATAGACAATGACATATCATAATATATTTCTGCAATCGGTAATATTGCCATCTTGATATAAATGCCGTATATATTACAATGGTACTAGTGTATGCAAGTTCGAAGACACTGAAAGTGTAATCAGAAGCCGTAAATCAAAGGACACAATACAATGACCAAAGCAAAGTAAGGCACAAACCACGATCTATAAAACATTACAAAGAAAATTAAAGATAAAACAACACGAACCCATTAAAACCCGGGGTGAACTCATGTGCTCCGGAAGAGTTTGTGATTCCTTTCAAACATGTGACACAATTCGATACCAAAAGGGCAATCAGAATCTGTAAATCGAATGACTGCCAACACAATGTCGAAAAGAAAATGGACGGGAAAAAACGATCTACAAAGCAAAAGCTCGAGCAACACGAACCCAACTAAAAACCAGAGATGAACTCGGGTACTTCGGAAACGGTGCGAACAGCATTTGCTATGGATATCGCGTTGGACTCCGGTATGCATAGATGAATACAAATAACATATATAAAACATAAACAACATTCGGAGTCGATAAACAGCTTTATAAATAGGCAACACACCAAATAATATATGTCTCCTATTTTAAAGCTCCAATCACAACACCAAAGCCATGCTTGAACAATCCTCTTGTTAAATGTTCAAGTCCAGGTATTTGTTCAACACCTCTGAAATCTGAATGTCAATCTACCTGTGGATTATGTGGTACGTACATAGTTATGACTGAATGAGTAATTGGTGTTTATCATCAAGCGAGCACATGTTCAGATATATGATGGCGGTTACATTCTCATATATTATGCTTATTCTGTCAGGTACATAATAGTAATATAAGAGCCGACGTGTCCGTGATCGCATGGTAGCTACAGCTACTTATGCAATCAGTGCCTATCACCACTGATGTTGTGAGTTGGAATCTCGATCAGGGCGAGGTGTACAACATTATGTAATAAAGAATGTCAGTGATTTGCGACAAGTCGATGGTTTTCTCCGGGTCTCCCGGTTTCCTCCACCAATAAAAATGACCGCCACGATATTGCTGAAATATTGTTGAAAGTGGCGTTAAACACCATCAAAGAAACAAACAAACGTAATAGTAATAAGTTTTGCCTATTACAACCGTTTTACGACACAATACAACAAAGATCGCAATGTTGGTGACATTTGCCGATTTTGGCCATTCCTATTTAGTTCCTGCGGTTGCATGTCCCGAAATATTCAATCTTTTGGCATTAAGCATACCTGATGAAGGTTATTCCAGAAACGCACTGAACGCACTAAATTTGATATTTATGTTTTTATTATAATACAAATCAGAATTGCTGAAAAGACAAGATAAAAGTGAGCAATGCATCAAACTTTAAATTAGAATTTCGATTGTAATATTAGCAACCAATCAGCAACACTGGCTCCAATCCTACGTCATACTGTAAATTGTCCAGTGGCTGTCTTTCTTTCTCAATCTCGTGGGTACATGCATACACTTAAAGTTTCTTTACAAAGCGCTCTCGTCATAGTACATGGTTATAACAGATTTGTTAATTGAAATAGAAAATACCTTCAACAGACAAAATTCTTATAAGAACATTAATTGTGAACATTTAATTGGACAGAAATACAAATGTGAAGGGGAAATAATCAAGAACATAATATGTTGACTTGAAACGAGACTTCAATGACTACTTCTAATAAGATGTTGCTCATTAAGCAATGTACGCACATCTTTGGAATGCCTGGTGATGTAGTGAAATGTTGAAATGGTCAATACCAGACTCCAGAAAATTATGTTAATAACACACCTTTCATATTACGAAACATTACGATTATTATACTCAAGCGTCTTGTTCATATTTATGCATTGCAGCAAGTTTTTAATAAATGGTCGTGTGTGGTTCGTTGTAATATACACATTCCCGACGCTATACGTCATTTACAGGCTGGACATTGTCCCGTCTCAGCGACAGAATTCACTACTTATTTTGATATACATGATTCATAGTTAATAAAAGTGTTATCCTCGTAAATATACATGAGAAGCTGATCATTTAACATGTAAATATACATGAGAAGCTGATCATTTAACATGTAAATATACATGAGAAGCTGATCATTTAACATGTAAATATACATGAGAAGCTGATCATTTAACATGTAAATATACATGAGAAGCTCATCATTTAACATGTAAATATACATGAGAAGCTCATCATTTAACATGTAAATATACACGAGAAGCTCATCATTTAACATGTAAATATACATGAGAAGCTGATCATTTAACTGTAAACATTTTTTCCTTTTTCTACGATTTTCCAACTTATTTTGACGGTGAACTATTTAGTTTCGTTTTATCATTAGTTGTCAACCACTTTAAGTGTTATATTCATCACATACAATTAATATATATATATATAATTGTTGTAGGTACAAATACACCAGTGTCGTGAGCGTTATACATGAGACATCAAAGTGTTCTTGATAGTTTTTTAGAGATCATCTAAGTTGACATATATGTAATTTTTCTTAACTGATTGGTTGAAATTCAACAACTTCTTTTAAATTCAAATAAACGTGCATACTTGCAAATTTAGAGGCAACCAAATACAGGATCTGCACCCCTTAATTCAACACGTATCATTTTTAGAACTGCATCAACACAGCAAAATTTGATATTTCATTTGATGCATTGTCCATGTTTATTCATTTTTGTGACAGTTTGTGGTCATTTATCTCACTGAAACAACAGTCCGCTGGTTGACATGTCGCTCCACCTGGACACCGAGCCAACCAATCTTTGCTCTTACTCCTTAATGGTGCATGCTTAGCAGAGAAGCAACAAATACCAATTTCATAGTCTTTAGACAAGGGTCTCGAACCCACGAGCTACCACACTCGAGGCGAGCACGCTAACCATTACACCACCGGTGTGGTCTGCATATATAATATTGCAACCCCCTGGTGTTAAATTGTGACTTGTATCTATAATAATGATTGAGTGATTGTTGCTTAGCGCCAACTCAGCAATTTTCAGCTATATCATGGCCAGGACAAGTTAATTCTCAAGGAGATGATGATGAGATCCGTTGAGTTTGATTTGCATAGTGCTAACTCACTAAAACAACAGTCCACGGGTTGACATGTCGCTCCACTCGGACACCGAGCCAACCAGTCTTTGCTCTTACTCCGTAATGCTGCGTACTTAGCAGTGAAGCAACAAATACCAATTGTATAGGCTTTGGACAAGGGTCTCGAACCCACAATCTACCACACTCGAGGCGATGAACCAGCAAACATGTTCAAGAGAAAATTATATGTGTAACTGGTGGAATTATACTCTCTATAAGGAACACGTTTGGCTGCAATAGAGAGAACACAAAACTCAAAACCACAAACAGAAACACAGTTTAAAAACCATGTAAAACATTTTTAGTAAAAATGTCAAATGACAACAACACATTGTAGATGATCATGTATTCTAAGAAACTCTACATATTTTTACATGCATTGCAAATAAGCAAGATAGCTTAACATACATGTGTCTGTCGGTTATTCCCAGATACACGTAACTGTTGATGCATTGAAATATTTTGTAGGATTTGCCCTGCTGTGTTTGTTTTAAATATTTAATGAGTAATCAAGTAATTATTAAGCAGGTAGATGGTTCAAGTTTAGACAACCAAGAGGAATCAAATTGTTCTTAGTCACGCAATAATTTTAGACCGTGTTGCTAAAAAGTGTGCAGATTCATTTGAAATTTAACAACAAATTAGTGGAATCGCAGAAGCATATACGAGTATCTTCATGATGGGTATCTATGGTTAAACTTGTGTTCCACTTGGCATACTTAATTTTGGGAACACTGTGCAAAATCAGGAAATATAGAATAACGGCAAAAATCGAGGCATGCATTAATGCTAATATCCCAGCGAGTCCGATAGGACGAGCTATGCATATTTGTGATAATGTCTGTCGAGGCCTTCAGTGCTGACGATATTATTTTTACAGCACAATCGGGAAAAAAGACATACCCTGAGGCGAGGATATTCGTTTCTACTACGACTAATTGACCTGTGGAAAGAGCATATGCCAGTGTCTCTAAACATGTATTCAATTCCACTGAAACTGAAACAATGTTCCCTTGGATTGAAGACACGGAAATCCTAACTTGACTAACTGTGAAATCAAAAGAAAAAAAATACTCCATCTCACAAGACATCAAGTTCTTCTCAAAACGCCACCACTTCAACTACAGTCAAAACTGCGATTCCTTCTACAGCTGCAACTATAAAAAATGTCGACAATAGATCTTCTAAAAGTCAACACTCTAGAGGTATTCCACATTGACATGAAAAAATGATAAAAAAAAACAACTCTGTTCAGCTCCATATTACACTAGGACATTTGGACAAACATCTGACGATACGGTGTGTGGAGTGCCAATAGACCAGTCGCGCTCCCTTTATTGAAGATCTCAAAGTAGGTCTCCCGAAGGGAATTGACAGAGTAGATCTAGTCAGTAACCGCCAGATTCCTCCCCATTTGTCTCAATTAATGCATCCGATCATCCAATGGAATTGTTGAGGTAATTGTATTAAGAGAACCTTATTGGTCTAAGCTCTTCTCCCGATTGTTTTTTTGTCTTCAAGAATCTCATTTGAAAAAAGGTGATGGTACGAAAATTATTATATGTGTACGGCAGGAGGATGAAAGAGCTGCTGGCAGCTCAGCACTCATAGTTAGAGATAACTACTGATCTTTCTGTTACTGATCCATCATGACTTCTCATAGAAAGTCCATAGCTCAGCTGACCGATTACCATCTGAGGTTTTGCCATCACGTGGCGTCAGTCGTCTGTCGTCCTTCGTCTATTCATTTTTCACAGGTCCAATCTTCTCCGGTTAAGCCGCTTGGCCACATGAACCTAAACTTGGTAAGTAGCATTTATTGAAAGTCATTTATTAAGATGGTTCATTATGTCCCGATCCGTTAACAAACATGACAGTTTTAGGCAATTCTTGTTTCTGGTCGGTCGATTTTAAAAAAAAATATTCCCCTCTGAAATTGCATGAAATTAAATGAATTCAGACTTAGTAGAAAACATCTCTGGAAAGTCTTTTATAAAGATTGCTATCCCATTGGATAAAAACACATGGTCGACATGGGCAATTTATGTAAGCAATCTTATCATCTGAAATTAAGAGACACAATGAATTGTTACTTTGATGAATGGACTATCCTGTGCAAAGTGTCCATATTTCGGGCCGATCATACAACTAGTATGGCCGCATACGGAGTTTATTTTTGTGATTGGCCAATATAAAGCATTTTTTTCTGGTTGACTGATATTTGAAATAAATTCTCCCTGGAACCGCTCAGTAAGATTAACCAAAACTTGGTAGGAAACAGCAAAGGATAATTGATTTCCATTTTGAAATAAAAAGAAGATACATTTCTACCAATAAGCACCTCCTCTCCCCCTTTTTCAAATTAAATGGTCGTAGCCTTCAGTACCAAAATATAAAATGTATTTTTACTTATATTATTATTGTCTTAATTAATTTCAAGAAAATAAAAAAAGAAATAATTGTTAGAACAGGTATATGTAGATTAAAAAAAACTTGTGTGAGTTCGGGATCAATGACATATGTTAGCACTTTCCTCACATGAAGTAGTAAGGTTCAGTTTCTGGCAACGGTGGTAAATAAATTATTAAGATCACAACGTTAAATGTATTGCTTAAAACCCATCTTTATTATCTATGTCCGTCCCTCTACTCATACGAAAATAAACTATTTATGATTCTATAAATAAATATAAATGTGTCATGTCGAGGAGAACATGTTGCACAACAACCAGGCCTTAACATGTGACTTTTAGGCACCTAAACATGTGTGCCCTAGTCATTGGAAAGATATTTAAAACAAAGAACTTTAATTATAACATCGTGAATTGATGATTTAGTCAGATATTTGATAAATAGAGTTCAAATGTCACTCCTCCATTGTTGACTTTGAAAATCGCATTAATTGAACAAATACAGTGTGAAAAGTAACAGGAATATAGTGCATTATAGTGTCGACCATTGATTGTGTGACATCAACGATACAACTGAAATATTGTTGAAAGTGGCGTTAACCACCATACACCAACCATATTTTGTCTTTTTTCCGTTGACTGTTGGATCTTCTGTCATTCTTCAAGGTATGGCGTCTGGTTATCCCTTTTCTTTGGTATCATCAAACATTCCTGTTCTATACTCTGTGTTACCTGAAACAGTTTTCCAGTATATTGTACTAATTTTATGTGCTATTTTCTTATCCCTTGACATTGGAAATTCAATTAAATAGCACAAAGTTTCGCCTTCATCTTACAAACAGTTTAACATTATGAATATTACCGATGACATACTTCTCAATTCTCAGAGGTTACATATCCGGTACACACAATGGCCAACATTTTTTTTTTTTTATTTGCTGGTGTTTATCGTCACAAATATAGTGTATTAGGAAGAGACAAATATCTTAAATGTAGAAAAAAAATCATTGATTCTAACAGAAAGTTCTCAGAAACGGAGATCATCAAAATGATTGTGTTTTGATTGACAGTATATTCGTGGTAAACTTTTGACAGTGGCATTTTTCCCTTTTTGTAATTTTGTATTTCCAGTATATTGTACTAATTTCATGTGCCATTTTTCTATCCTTTAACATTGAAATTTTCAATTAAATAGCACAAAGGTGGGCTATGTCGTCTGTCAATGTTTCACCTTCTTTTTACCCACAGCTTGACATCATGAAGATTGCCGATAACAGCCATCTAAATTCTCACTTCGTCTTACACACAACTTGACATCATGAAGATTGCTAATAACAGCCATCTAAATTCTCAGAGGGCACATTCTCCAGTATGCACAATGTACAAACAAAGAAGGCTTTTTGTTGGTGATTATCGTCATTAAGATCTTCTCTGAAACTGAAATCATCAGAATGCTTGTGTTTAGATTGACCGCATATTCATTATAATTAGTATGCTGTTTGTAATTTGTTATATCCACATATATTTATGTATTTCGTGCGTAGTAATTTCTGACTGTATTAGTAAGAACCGGTTTTCATAATACGAGGGTATTTAAAGAACTGTGAGAAGAATTCAGTATCGAGACTAGGCAGTGACCGTATCGAGCAGACCCACGAGCTTATTGTGAAGTCAAATTGTTATCGCCATATTGAATATTAAAGAATGTCCGATTCGGATGAAAGAATGCTGGAAGGAGACTCTCCAGAAGTAATCTTAAGACAGTGAATATGACAACAGAGGAGTGAGACAACAGAGCAGTTAAAAAAATGAAAATGCACAAGAAAGACACAGGAAAACAAAACAGAATAAGACCAGTGGAGACAGCAGGATCATTTACACAAGTTGCACATGACGGTGGGAATGCAGTTAATTACAATGCCACGCAGCCCTTTCGACCAACGGGCGCCGGTACCTCGGATCATAAGAATGCCAAGGCAAACGACCAGTGCTACAAATGTGGAGGTTATGGACATTGGGCCTGAGAGTGCAGAAAAACCTACAACGGCATTAATTTCGGAGTTGGCACAAATTGTGTAAAAAGACAAAGAGAGATTGCTTTTAGGTAGACAATGTAGAAAATTTAGATACTTTTTATGAATATGAGTTCGGTATATCTGATATTAATGTAAAAGCGATTAAGAAAAGTTCGTTGAATTTTGGGAACAAATTGGCACATCCAAATTCATTTTAGACGTTATAAAAAGAGGTTATAAAATCCCATTATTACACAAACCCGAGAAAACATTTCTGAAAAATTACAAATCTTCTATTCAACATAAACATTTTGTAGATACAGCTATTGTCGAGTAGTTAAAGGGCGGTTTAGTAAAAGAGCTGTTAATCATTTAACTGCATCGATTAACGGTAAAGGAAAAGAACGGTTAATACTATATTTGAGACACGTAAATAAACAGGTAGTTATTAACAAAATTAAGTTTGAAAACTTGACAACATTAAAACAATACGTTCCAAAGGGAGGTTTTGGATTCGTTTTTTTTTTTTTTATCTCAAATCGGGTTATCACCACATAGCTATTTTTCAAGAATATCAAACTTTTTAGGGTTTTTCTGTTATAAGATAGTCAATAATATAGAAAAATATTTTGTTTTTACAGTATTACCAATTGGGCCTAAATCAAGTGCATATATTTTTACAAAACTATAGCGACCTTTAATTGCATATTGGAGACGCCAGAGCATTACACTTGTATTATATTTAGATGACGGATTCGGGTTCGCAGAAAATATTGAGCTATGTTAAGAACATGCACAGGTTGTGAAAAACATATTGTGATGTCAGGTTTTGTCCCAAATAAAGATATGAGTATTCGGAAACCTAGTCAAACAATAGAGTGGTTATGACTTGTTTGGGATTTGAAACTGTATATTACGCGTACCTGAGAAAAAGGTATTAGAATTATCTGCGCTTATTTCAGCTGTGCTCAGTAGTTCCCATAGAGTGAGAGCAAGAACATTAGCCAATTTATTGCTATGACACCAGCTGTAGGTTTTATTACTCAAATCATGACAAGATGTATGTTTTCGGCTTTAAATGAAAAGATAGACTGGAATAGCAATTTGAACATTTATCACAAACAAGATTGCATACGAATCTGCATATGATATTTTTACAGTTAGCTAGTGATGTATCCGCAGGGGGTTTTATTAAAAATTCACATTTGGTCATGTTTAAGAGATGGTTGAAATCGGAAGCAGGTAAGAGTTCTACCTGGAGAGATATAAAAGCTGTAGAGTTATGTTTGTTTTCCTTTAAAGATGTATTAAAGGGAAGTTCAATCACTTCTTATACTGACAGTCAGAGTGCAGCAACCATTACCTTAAAGGGAAGTAAGGTACATGAACTTCAGAGTTTAGCATTTACAATTTTTGAATTTTGTGATAAAAATGACACAGATTCAATGATTCATACAGTCGTCGCGCAAGGTGTTGCGTTTTTAGTGAATTTCAGAATAATTTGCAATCATAGTAAAAATCTACAGTACTCCTGTCTGTAAATATCTACAATTTATATATCATGATATTCGCTGAATATAGTAGATTAAGTTTAATAAAGCATAATTAAGATTTATGAATATTAAAGTCATACACGTATTTTAAGTGCCTGTCACGCGTAACATTTTACACCCTTTACTCCTATATCTGTGTAAGAAAAGTATAAAACCCATCGTCGGATTTTCGTGAAATTTTGTACAACACTTTCATAATAGAAGGGTCGACGGCATTTTAGATTTGGACGTCAACTACGCCATGTCCGATAAAAATATACAATGTAAAATTCTGTCTGACGTCATAATAGAAGGGTCGACGGCATTTTAGATTTGGACGCCAACTACGCCATGTCCGGTAAAAAAAATATACAATGCAAAATTCTGTCACAATTGATGTACTATGAGTGACAAAGGGGAAACAGATGACAAATAAGTGATCAAAAAGTTTTAAGTAAATAACCAAAATAGTATGTAATAATCCTTTTGTGATGACAAATTATTCAGCACAACTATTTGAAAAATGGTTAAGTATTTATTTTATTACAGCATTTTAAAGACGTCAGTTAAAATTGTTCAATGTGTGAATTTAATCCGTCTTGACGTTAAGTATAGAAATTCACACGTATGAAAAATACCGTATCTCATAATGAAAAAATAAATAAAATGACTGAAATACGTCTTTTCTTATCATATATCATAATATTACAGTGGCTTTTGATTTTCACAAGAAATAAGAAAACTACATAAAAAAATGTCCGTTATACAGAAATGTCCAATGTTACATTTTTCAACCAGAAACGTCATTCAAAGTCTTCGCATGGTAGAATTAAATCCGACATATCATGTTAAATTGTCCACATACAAACAAAAGAAAATCATTCTGAAAATTCGTTTTGTATCTACATTGTATAGTTGAAATTTCTTTGGAATTGACTGTAAAAAGAAAAAAATACAACAAAAAATGCTGGTCCCATACAAATTTAAAATCTAAACCCATATGGTAAAAATTATACGATCATAAAAAAATAATTCACACAACAGAAAAAAATATGAAAACATTTTAGAAATACGCTTTTTACATTAATTTCAAATTTGTAATTTTTTTCGATGCACTTCAAAAAACAAAAACATATACCCGAAAATGCTTGTCCCAAAAAATGTCCAATATTGCAAGTTGAACTGTCAACGTCGTCAAATATCAAAATGTCTTGACGTAATGAAAAAAAAAATACCTCTCCGATCTTCAAACAATTTGCAAGTAAAACCCCCCTTTACTAACTTAAATAAGTGATACATTGTACAATCTCCAAAACCCGTGAACCTATTTACAAAAACAGAATGGAGAAATGTCGATTTCTTAAAAAACTAAAAGAAATTCTCCTCTCTTCTACAATAAAACGCACTGCAATCACATTTAAAATAAAACAATGTATTTTTATATTCTCTTGAAACGAAGGAAGGTAAATTTGACAAACCTTTATTACAAACACACACAAAAATAACCTTGATATGGTCCTATATAAAATGGATTGAAAATTATGTTAAAAAACAAACAAAGCTTCAACCTTTAATTCTTATTATTTCATATCAGTTCTCAATTCCACTTTTTCATTGGTGTAGACATGGTCATGTGTCATGCATTAATCTGCTTTAAAGAAATCTACCAGTCATTAACATGATAATGCCCGCGGGCATTATCATGTTAATGACCGCTCAACGTTTTAGAGTTGCGTCCCCTTTTTAAAACGCAACTGAGATCGTGCAGTTGTCAATGTACCAACAGGAGCAAAATTATTTATAAAGTCTTATTTCCTTCAATGAAATAAAAATAATAGTTACTTATGTATAGGGCATTATCGTGATTTATAGACTGCCCAAGGGACAGTAGTATTGACAGAAACATTGATAATGCCTGAGCCGCAGGCGAGGGCATTATCAGTGTTTAAGTCAATATTACTGTCCCTTGGGCAGTCTATAAATCACGATAATGCCCTATACATAAGTAACTATTATATAATTCTAAACCATACGTTTATAACGTTCTTTTAGCGTTACCATTGATAACGCAGCACCTTGCGCAATGTCCTAGTATGTTTACTAAGAGAGCAGAATTCACAAGCAGATTATTTATGTCGAATTATAGATAGTGACGATTGGGCAATATCTACTGAAGTTTTTTTTCAGTTCATAGATGAATTATGGGATCCACACAATGTGGATAGGTTTGCTAGTAGTAATAATGCTAAAACAAAGCTATTTAATTCATTATATTGGAATCCAGGTTCTTTGGGGTGAACTCGCTTAATTCTGACTGGTCACAGGACGTAAACTGGTTAGTTCCACCATGCAGTACCGAAATGGACTTCTTCTCCGTTTTTGGCCACTCATATTTGAGGATGGTTTAGAGTATAAACCGTATGTAGCATACGTTTTGGAGTTCACAGAAACAGAAAGAATATTAGAAGCGGGAATGAATGTAAATTCTATATTCGAAAAATGGGATTTTAGAGGAAACTTGTTAGCAATTAGGTTAGACGCTTCAATAAGTTAATTGTATTATATCTATTTTCAGAATGATTTTTATACTGATTGTCTCTGGACAATTTTCTATGTCACTGGACAGTGTTGATATATAGTCACTGGACAATTTTGTTTTGTCACTGGACACTGATATAGTTCCGTCACTGGACACAACCTTGAAAGACAATTTTTTATTGCTTAAAGGTCACTGGACCACAAGGAATGGATTTATAAAAGTAAGGTATTTAATTTCGTTTAATTAATTATATAGTAAGTAATTCATTGCTATTTGTGTTGTAGAAACTTCTCATAACCGGATTTTGGTCTTTAGAAAGACAAGTTAAACATCAGGATCTTAAAACACTTTTCAACAATTTACATAACACTATCATAAACTGCAGAGCCAAACATACAGTTTCAAAATACGTAGGAAGTTTCAAAAGATATATGTCTTGGGAAGAAAATTATAAAGAAATAGATTCAGTACTTCCGAGTAACGAATTACACGTAGTTGTATCTACAGTATACCCTGTGGGGACTGTTAAGCATCACAGCACTATAGAAAGTGCATATTATGGCATCCAATGGGCTCATTATACTACAGGTTTATTAGACCCAGGTGAAACTGATATCGACAGAAGCATAGTTGAGGCTTCAACACGGGTGATAAACAGACCGATTAAGAAAAAAGAACAGCTTACAACAGATTTAGTGAAATTACTGTTTGTAAAATTTAGTATAGTTAACCGCACCTTAAAGGGGTTGAGGCTATCAGTTATATGTGCCTTATCGTATACCGGATTTTTACGGTAAGATGAGTTGAGTAATATCAAAGCGAATAATATTACCTTTCATGAAGAATACGTAGATAGTTTTATTGAGAAAAGCAAGACGGTTTGCTACAGAAACGGCAAAAATGTTTTAATTGCAAAGTCGAATACTCCACAATGTCCGGTTACTATTTTACAATGATATATTCGAGAGGCTAAAATAGACTTAAGCACAGACACGTACATTTTTAGACCTCTTAATTGAAAAGAAATAAAAATTACATGATGAGGAACAGCAACATCAAACTTTCTTACATCCGCGCAAGAAAAATAATAAGAGAAGCCTTATCATCAATTGGTATATACATGAACAATTCTGGATTACATAGCATAAGGTCAGGATGGGCAAGCGCCGCTTACAAATGCGGCGTGCCAGACAGAGTCTTTAAGGTCCACGGTAGATGGAAGTCAGAAAATGCGAAAGACGAAAGACGAATGAAGATTCAGAAAAACGATTGTCTGTATCTAAAAATCTGGGCATAAAATATGCTTTCTTTGTACCTCGAAATGGTCACTGCGCCAGTAAATCTTCAATTGTGTTTGTGTTTTATTTATTAACAAGTATAGGTACATAACGCAAATACTTCGTTTTCGTCGTATATAGAATATCACAGCTAACAAGTACATACATACTTTATGTTCGTTTGAACAACGTGAACTAGAACATAACATATTTTTCTATCAGTCGACAGTCGTATTGGTATTAACTCATCTCGTCATTTCTTTGTTCTTTCATTCAGATTAAACAGACTACATGTAGTGTTTCTCATCCTCTATGCCGACATCACAATGTGTCGGTAACCAAATGCTCTTACATACTGTTGTCGCAACATCCCAATGTGTCGACACACTAATGCTCTTACATACTGTTGCCGCAACATCCCAATGTGTCGACACACTAATGCTCCAACACTTCAGTGTTTCAACAAAAAATATGTGAAATGGTTAAAAGGTCCTTGTAGTTATATATGTCATGTTTTAGATGCGATAGAAAGTCAGTTAACATATTCATACGTTATCAGTTGAATTGTTTTGTTTTTTTTTGCCCAGCAATTGTGAATAACATGATAAACCATCCGTTTCAGAAATAAGCAAAATACCTATATAAAGATGTATTCTATTAACTGAAATGTTCCTATTATACTACGTCTATTTTTATTATCGTTTTGTCAAAGTTATACAACTTACAATCATCTCTCTTTTAGAATACAGAAGTCTGTATGACTTCCTGTTCTACACCACAATCCTTACTAGTCAATATCCGACATCGTTTTGTCATTGTGTCATAGCTTGATAGGTTGCACAAGTTGATACGTATGCAATCAAGGGCACAGTTTATTACAGAGCTGGACTCAATTTATGTTACATCTGATATTGTTGTTGATATACTTAGCGAGTCATGAAAAATAAAACGTTGCGATGAAATGGCAGATGAAGCAAAACAAGCAAGATTTATGGTAATCCAAAGTTTGAACAGTGAAATGCTAACACTAGACATTGTCAATAAATATTTTCCTTATTTTTCTCTAAAATAGTTAAATTTCACTTGCGTCTTGTTACATATATAATAATTTTTTGGTAGAATAATTAAGTTGCACTTTTGTCAAGTTATTTATTTTCTTTAAACTATTTCTTTCTGTAAAATAGTCGCTTTTCCATAGAATCGCCTTACTATTTAATTTATTGATAACTATGCAGTGCGAATAATTGAATTACAACTAATGACTGGTTATTGACCGTCTTTAAAACAGTCCTATTAAGCAGAGAATAAATGGATATAGTTATAATTATCTGACTGAAGACATCTTTAAATACTTTATAACAAAATATACTTATACTTTGGTGTAGCCTCTAAAGAGTGAAAAAACATGAAATAGAAATAAACTAAAGCGTAAAAATGATAATCAATAATTTTTGTCAATTGATTCTTATCACCAAGGGAATCTCAGAAGGATTAAGTAAGTTACTCAATAATCTTTGTCAATTGATTCTTATCACCAAGGGAATCTCAGAAGGATTAAGTAAGTTACTCAATAATCTTTGTCAATTGATTATTATCACCAAGGGAATCTCAGAAGGATTAAGTAAGTTACTCAATAATCTTTGTCAATTGATTCTTATCACCAAGGGAATCTCAGAAGGATTAAGTAAGTTACTCAATAATCTTTGTCAATTGATTCTTATCACCAAGGGAATCTCAGAAGGATTAAGTAAGTTACGTATTCTTTATTTATTGTCAAACAAGCACTTATTACTTACTTAAATGACTGAATGTCCAATACGTTACGGGTTATGATAAAGGCATCACTTCGAACGTTTTACGAAAGCCATTATGACTTGGTTAACCGTTACGCACTACACAGCAAATTAGAGATAGAGTAAGACGAACCCACTAAAAATCGGGTATGAACTCGGGTGCTGTGGAAGGGTAACCAGAATCTGCAAATCGAAGAAGGACAAACAACACACTACCCAAAATAAAAAGGACAAACAACGATCTACAAAACATGACACAGAAAATTATTTATCAGGTAAAACGAACCACATTAAAAACCGGTGGTGAACTCAGTTATTCCTGAAGGGTAATAAGCTCCTGCTCCACTAGTGGCATCCGTCGTGTTACTCTAATGATAAGTCATGAATGAAGAAAGGACCGGGAAGTGTTTGATAAATTCTCGGTAGAATAGTTGTGTTTCACTTTTGTCCTGTTATTATTTTTTTTTAATGTTTATTTCTGTAGAATCGCCTTACTATTTAACTTCTTGATAACGATCCAATGCGAATAGTGGAATTTTCAATGAAGACTGGTTATTGAAATCGCTTTAAACAGTCCAATTAAATTATTGTACATGTATATATACACACCTGTGTCTGTTACAATTAAACAGAGAATAAATAATTTGATGACTATTGTTATAATTATCTGACTGAAGAGATATTTTAATACTTTTTAATATTGTTATAATTATCTGACTGAAGAGATATTTAAATACTTTTTAATAAAATGTACTTATACCTTGAGGTATCCTCTAAATTATAAAGAGTGAAAGAACATGAAATAGAAATAAACTGAAACATAAAAAATGATAATCAATATTGTTTTTGTCAATTGATGTCTATCACCAAGGGAACCCCAGAACCATCAACTTAGTCACGTATTCCTTATTGATTTGTCGGTTTGTTTATGGTGGTTAACGCCACTTACAACAATATTTCAGTTAAATTGTGGCGGACAGTTTTATTGGTGCAGAAACCAGGAGAACCCACAGAAAACCATCGACCTATTTATTTCTTATTGAATGTCCAATAAGCACTGATAATTTATTTCTTATTGAATGTCCAATAAGCATTGATTATTTATTTCTTATTGAATGTCCAATAAGTATTGATTATTTATTCCTTATTGAATGTCGAATAAGTACTGGTTATTTATTCCTTATTGAATGTCCAATAAGTACTGGTTATTTATTCCTTGTTGAATATCCAATAAGTATTGATTATTTATTCCTTATTGAATGTCGAATAAGTTCTGATTATTTATTCTTTATTGAATGTCCAATAAGAACTGAATAGTTATTCCTTATTGAATATCGAATATGTACTAAATATTTATTCCTTATTGAATGTCGAATAAGTACGTTTATTACATAAGGCTCTATTGTACTGTTTTTCTATTGGCCAGAAGCATTAGACGTGACATTCCATTTTCTAACATATTGATTAGCAAAAAGCAATTTCTGTGCAATAAAAAATCATATTGCAGTCTCGTGCAAAATCAATGAATGAAATTACTGTCATCCTCTCATTTAGTAACACCCATACAATATGCAAAACAAAAAAAAATCACAATTTTCAAAAAATTTCAAAATTTCAATATTTTCAAAAAAAAAAAAAAATAAATAAAATGTTCTCAAGAATCTTATGTAATAAAGCAATTACTACCCTTGAACTTGATCAATACGAGGTTTTATTTACTCTGCTCCATAAAACCTCAAATTGATCTCGTTCAAGTGCAGTAATTGTATAAAATATAATCAATGGTGTGAGTTCAAATGCCGTAGAGGGAAGAACAAAATTTGACAGCTTCAAAATCTAATTCTAACACTGGTTTAATTTTTAGACGTTTATATAGATATTAATGATGATACGCAAATGTATTTTCTGATAAAAAGAAAATAAAGAACATGTAACATACGCACAAATTATGCATCATACATATACAGTTGCCATATTTTTGCGGTTAATTTCTCAACTCAACGTTTATTTCCACGCAGTCGAGATACATCCTTGCTACTTGTGATTTTAATGTCGTAGCGAATATAATTAATATGTAAGCATTCACTGACCCTGCTATTGTATTGTCTATATTTATATTGTCATATGTACTTGTGGTATCATACCGTTTTCAAATATATTTTTGACAAATAATATTTTTGACAGTTCTATTTGATACATTTACCAATAATGTCTCATTTTTATTTTTATTTCTAATTTAACATTTATTTAAATGAGTAGCCATATTGTGTATTTATATTATTGTTATTGTATTTTCATTAATCTATATGTAGGATTTCAATTCTTTTATGTATGCAATTTCATATGTGCAATCTGGGACTAGTGCAATTTCCGGTTCTTTTGTCCCGAAATGGACCGTCAAAAACTTTTTTTTTAAATTAAGACCCCATATTGGTTCTAAATATTACTTAAATAGACATTGATAAAGTCCCTCGGTGGGACGAAAATTTTGTCATTCAACGAAGTGTTTAATTCTTTATCACTTTGTTTTGTGTACTTGGTGTTGTTTTACAAACCATTTTAGACGTTTATATGACAGTATAGAGACATTATCCGGGTAGCTGGATTATGATCATGACTTCTCCTGTCATATGACAGTATAGAGACATTATCCGGGTAGCTGGATTATGACTTCTCCTGTCATATGACAGTATAGAGACATTATCCAGGTAGCTGGATTATGACTTCTGTCATATGACAGGCAGGTCAGTCACGTTGCTTTCGCCGGGAAATTAGAATTTTTCCACCTGAACGAAACGATGTCTGTGTAAGGATGCAGTGCATCAGAAATTATATACATGTTTCTGATAGATGAATCATTTAGGAAGAGAATGAGCGTTCTGGGAAGGTTTGGAGCTGTATTTTTAATAATTTTTTATTCGAGGAAGGGTAGGAATTTCAAAATGGCGACTTAGATCCCTTTAGGTTTGTTTAGTATGGATGTGGATAGTATATTTCACATTGACTGTAAACATGAAAATCTAGGTGCTAACGATAATGATTTAATAAAAACAGACAGTAAATAGGAAAAAAACGTAAAATAATTTTAAAAAATCATTACAAAAAATATGTCCATCTAACCGAGTCCCTGTGTCCATTAACACTAAAGTTGTCATTTCGAATTCCACTTATGGCGAGTTGTATTTGATGCAACATTAAGTTTGTCAGTAACTTCCGACAGTCGGTGGTTTCCTCCAGATACTACGATTTGCGCCACCAATTAAACTGACTGCCATGATATAGCTGAACTATTGTTGAAAAAGGCGTCAAAGGTCATAACCCTAGCCCTATTCCATACATTTCATACGACAGTTTATTGTTTTCTACGCCATAATGTATATATCAGCGCATGTTCCCCTTTTTCGCCTATAATATACTTCAAGAATAATATCACCTCATTGAAAAACACATAATCAAACTACATGTCTGTATTTAGATGTTCATTTACATGCATTAAGATATATTTTGATTCGTTTTTAGGTTCATCTATCAGTATATGTTTATTGTACATTTTGCATAAAACAAAATGTATTATAATTCAAAGGGTTAGATAGTTGGATTACCTAACAACTCATTCAACACTATCACCAAAACGGCGTGGGTTCGCGTCCGGCTTTGTAAACAAAATGTTGCACGCTACGTCGTGCTAAGAATACCCCACTCGTTCATTTGTAAGTCGCCCGGAAAACAGGAAGTAGATGTGCGATAAACCTGGAAAGGGGAGACACGGTACAAGTCACCATGCCAAAGCCATATATCAAATATAAAATCATTTCTTCCCGTAGAAGCTGAGATATCTGTTACGAAAGTGTGAACGGACGGACGGACGGACAAGGTGATTGCAATATAGCCCCCTCTCTACGAGTGGGGGTATAATTACAAAAAGGGTGCATACGGCTCGCAGCAGAATGATAAAGATTATCAGTTGCTTGCCCATGGTCGGTGTCTCTCTCCGGATACTCCGGCTTCTCCCACCACTAAAACTGGTCTCCATAATATAGCTGAAATATTGCTGAAAGTGGCATTAAACACAATTAATCAATCAATCAATCATATTACAATACAGCAGTGACTTAAGGCAGGTCGATGGTTTTCTCCGGGTACTTCTGTTTCCACCATAAATAAAACTGACCTCCATAACATAATTGAAATATTGTTGAAAGTGGCATTGAACACTCTAACTAGTCTAATTGATGTAAGATCATAATTATTATTTCTTGTTTGCTAAATATAAATAGTTGCAATAACATTTATTTCTCAGGTACAGTATCCTGCAAAGTAGAAAATATATATATATATAATATTTTAGGCGCTTATAAGACCACATGTAAAGTAAATAAGGGTAATAACAAAATTACCGAACACTGTGCAATCTTCCAAAGGGAAAGGAAAAACTCATAAATCAACAAACAGACAAAATCAGTCAACAACCGGAAAACTGGGAAAACCGCAATAGCCCTGACAGACATTTCTAAAGAAATGGTGGATTGAATAAGATTTTACGGCGCCAAACCTCCCGCTCTCAAGGAAAAAATATCCTATTCCAGACTATTAAAAAGAAATAACATAGCAAAACTAAAACAATAAAACCATGTGTGAGTTTGTTTAATGGAACTAGTGAGTCAGTACATGTTATCTAATTCAAAGGACCGATTATTCAGCCATATAATGGCGAGAAAAAGTTATATTTAGTGAGAAGATTTCCTCTGTATACTTGAACAACACACCATGCAAGTTGGATATTTACTGTGCTAACTCACTGACACAAAGTCCGAGGTGAGTCATATTCCTCCACTTGGGCGTATTTATCCTAATTCTGAGCCAACCCGCCTTTGATCTTACTCCTTAATTCTGCGCGTTTATATGAAAAACAGCAAGAACCAATTTTATAGTCTTTGGTTTGACATGACCGGTTCTAGAACACAAGAGTTAAGATAATCGAGGCGAGCACGACAACATCACCACACAAGCAGATTTTTTTTACATAGAGGAGAATGTTCTTTTGATCTACATATGGTACAAATTGATGTCCTCAGTTGCAAAATTACAGTTTCCATAGGTTAAATTTGGTTTGAATAAAATATGCATCCTTCTTATCATTTTCGCCGTGTACCCTGGTTTCCTCTGTTAATAAACTTGACCTCTACGTTATATCTGAAATATTATTTAGTGACGGCATGTATGTATATATATATTAATATTATTATTCTGATATCATTCTTAAAATTTGATTGGTAGATACCAAATCACATGATATACTGTATAAACAAAGGCTGCACTGTCATCGATTTTTGTAATATAGAAATCGTAGATTGCACGGTCATACAGCACGTTACTGAAAATAAACATAAATTTTCCCAAAATCCATCAAAAAAAATGCAGTGATATATATACAGAAATCAAAAGTTACAGCATTGGACAAATATTTTTTATTCCTGCTAAATTTTCCTGATATTTGTCAATAATGTGAATTAATAATATTTTGTATGAGGTCGATACGTGGTTTATTTCGACCTCATATAAAAGCTATAATTGTATAGTATAGATTTTTCCACTGTATCTACGATTTTCCAGTTGGATCTTAGAACAGTCCTAAGATCCAACCGGAAAATCGTAAACATGGTGTTTTATGCTGCTCGTTTTATTTTGCCATATTTACCTAATGGACCCCATGGATGGTCAATTTGTTGATTTGATACACAAGTCAGGGAAGCTTTACAGGGACAGTACAAATTATAATCAGCTTTGATATTCGTGCCAGCTCTATTTGCAACCAAGCATACTGTTAATAAAAAACAACAATAACAATAAACAAAAATAAGAAAATTAGTTTATGTTATGTAGTTTCCCGCCACTTTCAACAATATTTCAGTTACCAGTATATCGTGGCGATCAGTTTTATTGGTGGCGGAAAGCATGCAGAGTAACCGGAGAAAACTACAGACCTGTCGTAAGTCACTGACAAACTTTATCATATAATGTTGTATCGGCGGAAACCATGCAGAGTAACCGGAGAAAACTACAGACCTGTCGTAAGTCACTGACAAACTTTATCACATAATGTTGTATCGGCGGAAACCATGTAGAGTAACCGGAGAAAACTACAGACCTGTCGCAAGTCACTGACAAACTTTATCACATAATGTTGTATCGGCGGAAACCATGCAGAGTAACCGGAGAAAACTACAGACCTGTCGCAAGTCACTGACAAACTTTATCACATAATGTTGTATCGGCGGAAACCATGTAGAGTAACCGGAGAAAACTACAGACCTGTCGTAAGTCACTGACAAACTTTATCACATAATGTTGTATCGAGTACACCTTTGCTGAGTGTAGATTCAACTACCATACGATCACGACCACGACGGTCCCCATTTTTTGTTAAGAATGTATAGAAATTAGACATAGACACCAAAATAACTTAACACTGAAGCTGGTTATACATTTTTCCAAATGTAGGTTGTTCTGAATGGAACAGTCAATCATATAAGAACAATTATAGTGAGAACATTTAACCAGTGATGGTCAATAATTTCACCAAAAGCAACAAAATGATCAACTACCTCTCAACTTTAGATATCTAGTATTGTTGACTTTCACTAAAAATCTGATCGACAAAAATTACATGAACTACAATTGTAGAGTCTCCAAGCAGTTGGAATAATAAACTGAATTAATTGCCATCGGAAAATATTATGTTTATTTTCTTGTCATATTATGTGTAAGAAAAAAAAATTAAGGGGTAGATGCATACAGATTATTTGTAAGAGAATAATGAACAAAGCTAAATGTATGTAAAACAATATATTCAGGTGTTGCTTAACAAGTTAACAATTAAAGTGTATTGAAATGTAATATTATGAAATAGTATACAATTGTTGTTTAACAAGTTAATAATTACAGTGTATTGAAATGTAATATTATGAAATAGTATATAATGCATGTATTGTAAAATATTGTTTATATATATATTCATTCCCTGGATAATCAATGATGGGTTCACATGATAACTTCAAAGGAGCTTGTACTTTGATTATTAATTGTAAGAAGCATTGGTGAAGAAAATATATCTTCTTATTAAAAATTCTGATCGGAACAGATTAAAATGTAGCGACTTATCTGCAAGATTACATAGTAATACAAGGCTTTTTCCATACCAGCCACGGTATCATTCCGAGACCTCCATATAAGATGGAGTGGAGTACCAATGGGTCGAGGAAGGAATGTCAGGCTGGTGTTGAAAAAGTCATGTATCAATATCTTTTATCATATACTTTCATGATGCAATACTTTATAGGAAGCTAAATTATGAAATAAATAAATAACGAAGTTCGGCTCATTTTTACCTTCAGTTGTTTGTAGGAGGGATCATGTCTTGTTCAGGTTATTTGCTTGTTTATGTGTTTATGGATAGTGGTGTCCAACACATATTGTGTTGTATTTTTTGTGTTGTTTTTCTTTGTCTTGTAGCCAGTTTCTCTGGCTTTCACATTTTTGATTGCCCCTTCAAATCACTATTGTCAATTGCATCACTGCATGTATCTCAATATATTTCCTATAGTGACATTTTGAAGCATGTAAGTCAGTCACAATTTGTAAACAGACGACAATGGGAAGACCAGAAGTAACTTGTGCAATTGGCACTGTTACATATTAATTGCGTTAGATGTTTCTGAAAAGGGTTATCAGTCTGATCGTGAATATATGATGATTTTACTTCCGCTCGTTACATGCAAATACTATCATATTAATTCTAAGTATATGATAAATTACAGCAATAATCTGAGGGGAAATGAAACTGAGAAATGATATATTTTCAACAACAGACTATGTATATTATCTGTTCCGAAATATAAATAACAAACTGGTTCGTTTCCGGTTGCACGGAGATATCGATTTATGACCCGAAGCTGAATAGTGTATAGAAGTGTTGATGTGTAGGTTTGTGATTTGTGTCGTGGACAACCTATATAAGGTATACCCCTCATACCTGTAAATATTATGTAATAGAAGTAACTTTTTTTATTCGAATGTGCCTCCCTGTCGGCGATCTTGGGCTATTTACAACAATCCACTAAAGGTGTGCGATTGATACCCGGCCGTGGCGGGTTGTACTCGATACAGCTTTATGTGATAAAAGTTGTCAGTGATTTGCGGCATTTTGGTGTTTTTCTCCACTAATAAAAATTACCGCAACGATATTCCTGAGATGTTGTTGAAATGGGTTATTTACCAACAGCTTTTACCTTTAAATAATAAACTGACATTAAATTGTACCCAATAGTGGTAGACAAGCACAATATTTTATTATTGTGTCTTAATATTCAACAATCTTTTCGAGAATTTAAAAATCCACTGTACATAACTAAGTATTGCTAGGTGTATTAAACATATCTCTTTTATTTTGATTTGCATATTTGTAAACCAGGAATATGTTCCAATTGTAACCACATTCCGGTTCTTTCCCCAGTCATGACTTGTCAACTAGAGTAACACAACGGGTGTCACCAGTGGAGCAGAAACATCTTACACTTCTGGAGCACCCGAGTTCATCCATGCTTTTTAGTGGGGTTCGTGTTATTCGATCTTTAGTTTTATTTGTATGTTTTATTGACCGTTGTTTGTACTTTTTTACTTATTCTTTCGGCCATTATGTTGTTTGTCCTTCGATTTCCGGATTCTGATTAGTCCTTTGGTATCTTCAAACTCTTCTTGTAAAAGCTCAAGCAAGTTAACACGTAATGAGAAGATTTGCATATAATTGGTCATACGATCTCATTTTGCCTATTTTCTTGTGTGGCTCTTGTTATCAGAAAACGCATACATGTGTATCGTATGAGATTATCTTATTACTATACGATGATTATTTGTGTAAGATTTGTTCCCAAGCGTTGAATGAGTTTGGATATAATTGTACAGTTCGCAAATAAAATGGTGTGGTACAACTATTGGCCTTCTTGGAAATCCCGTGCATTACGAAAACAAACATATAATGAGCATTCTACCGGAAATTCCTCCGTGTTTCAGTGGTTTGAGAACATACTACTAAAGCTACTGTGATGTAAAGCTGTTCTAGACATTGCAAACGAAGGCAGAATTACTGACTGATGTCTAAGCTTAATGAAATTACCTTATGTTTTCTTACTTTCAGGGCGAACTAAAACTTACGAGCTGTAGGTCCTCTCAGAGGTTGACAGGTACCAGATAATGCTCTTTTTCTTCTTCCTCTTCGTTGTTCATTGCTACGGCAACATTCAGATGATGCGCAACCGCCAGATATACTGCACTGAAAACATAACGGGACATTTTCCTTGTTAGGGAAGAGTTTTCCAACGAAAATATAGTCAATACGGCAAATTTTATGAACAGAACATTGTCAATTCAAGCAAGGGACCCGGGTGGCTCAATGAGTTAGGTCGCTGGATCTAACAACTCATACAAGCCTATCACCAATACGGCGTGGGTTCTCGCCCTGCTTTGTAAATTATAATAAAAGGTGCACTCGACTCGCAATCGCAAGTGATAAAGTTTACCAGTTACTTTCCCATGGTCGGTGGTTCTCTCCGGGTACTCCGGCTTCCTCCACTACTAAAACTGGTCGCCATGATATAGCTGAAATATTGTTGAAAGTGGCGTTAAACACCAAAATCAAATCAAATAAAAATAAAAATCAATTCAAGCATGGTATGTGATAATATAAATATTGCTTTGGTAAAAACAATGAGCATGTACATAACAAAAAAGCAACAACAAAAAAGACGACATCATTATTGACATCTCATTATGATAACAGATAATATATATATCATGGCGGTAAGCTTTATTGTCATAGGTTTAGTTTGGTTTATGGTGTTTATCGCCACTTTCAACAATATTTTAGCTATATCGTGGCGGTCAGTTTTATTGGTGGAGGAAACTAGAGTACCCGGAGAAAACCACCTACCTGTCGCAAGTCACTGACAAATTTTATCACATACATGCAATGCTGTATCGAGTACACCTCGCCAGGAACGGAAAACAGGAGTACACAAATTCCCGGCAAACTTTATCATATAATGTTGTGTCGAATACGTATGTACGTACAACTCGCCATGTGTGGGAAATTTAAGTAGTCATTATATACCTGAAACATTGCTGCAATTGCTAAGAAACCCGGCTAATACACTTGTACCTTTGTTGTCGTTTTGATAATTTATATTGTTTCCTTTATCAATTCTGGTAAAAGAAAGTAAAAACAACTTTCTGATTTTTTATAAAAGAGAAATATTACCTCTCTCGCTACATCTGGAAAGAGAAAAAATATAGAAATATATACAGTACTGAACATGATGTAGAATACATGCACGTTTTGTATTTATAAATGATCCTGGATTAAAACATTAATATTAAAAACATTTTAAAAGAATTCTTGAGGAAAATGAGGAACGTTGATTTGTAAACAAATGGATTTTTTAACCAAAGATGCCAAAATAAACATAATGATGAATTTCTCGTCACTGACATGATTTATAAGATATATTGTTGAAATCTACAGTTCTCCAATAATGTAACGATGTCAAGGATAATCTCACTCATATGATGTGTTCCTTAGCTATCCTTGCTCCCAAAGACTTTTAAGTCATTTGACATTCCAATTATCCCATAAATGTTATTCTAAAAACCGAGCGTGGACACTAAATTAGATATCTACAGTTTTATTGCAAGAAGAGTTTGAAGATGCCAAAGGGGCAATCAGAATCCATATATCGAAGAAGAACAGACAACACAATGGCCAAAAGAAAAAGTACAAAAAGGACAAACAACGATCGACAAAACATACATATAAAACTAAAGATCGAGTAACACGAACCCCACTAATAACCGGGGGTGAACTCAGGTGCTCCGGAAGGGTAGGCAGTTCCTGCTCCACTAGTGGCACCC
>MJUT01013070.1:48870-74226 GCA_002080005.1 Gigantidas platifrons
ATTCTCTCATATAAAACAACCTCTCAGCTGACTACATAATGGAGAATCTACCAGTTAGACTGTATTCTCTCATATAAAACAACCTCTCAGCTGACTACACAATGAAGAATCTACGAGTTAGACTGTATTCTCTCATATAAAACAACCTCTCAGCTGACTACATAATGAAGAATCTACCAGTTAGACTGTATTCTCTCATATAAAACAACCTCTCAGCTGACTACACAATGAAGAATCTACGAATTAGAGTGTATTCTCTCATATAAAACAACCTCTCAGCTGACTACATAATGAAGAATCTACGAGTTAGTGTGTATTCTCTCATATAAAACAACCTCTCAGCTGACTACATAATGAAGAATCTACCAGTTAGAGTGTATTCTCTCATATAAAATATCTTTATCTAAAAAAAAGTGCTTTTATTTTATGTCTTTACATTTTTAATGTTTAAAAAGCCAAATTGGATAACAATTAATAAAAATAAAACCATGCATTTCTATTGGAATTTGTTCTTTCTATGCTTTGTCCGACTTGTAATTACCCAGTACATGTACTTGTGTAGGAACGGCATCGATGGTGTAATGGTTCGCGTGATTGCCTCGAATGTGATAGATCGTGTGTTGGAGCCCTTATCGAGTCAACCCAAAGACTATAAAATTGATATTTGTTGCTTCTCTGCTAAGAATGCAGCATAAAGGAGAAAGAGCAAAGACTTGTTGGCTCACAATCAGGAAAATGTGTCCGAGTGGGGCGACATGTCTACCCGACAACTGTTGCTTCAGTAAGCTAGCACTATACAAATCCAACTAAGTGTGTTGGTCTAGTACAAAGCGAAACTCATCATCATCTCATTGAAAATTAACTTGTTCTCGCGATGATATAGCTGAAAAATACCTGAGTTGGTGTTAAACAACAATCACTCACATGTACTTGTGGTCAGTTGGTTATTTGGCGTTTGAATTGGGAGAATGTATTTCAAAAGTTCACAAGAGGGTTTGTATCTTACTCACATGTGGAAAGCACTTGCAATGACCACATCATTTTCATTATGAGGGGAGCATTAGGCCTGTACAACTACAGTGTAGTTTATCCTTCAACTTTTCATGGAAGTGCCTGTACCAAGACAATAAATGAGTGGTCATGTATTTGTGTGTTAGGGGTCAGAGGTCATGTATTTGTGTGTTAGGGGTCAGAGGTCATGTATTTGTGTATTAAGGGTATTGATTTTGCCTCTTTCTACAATTTTTCTTTTGGATTTCAGAAATGTTCCAACAGTGTGGTATTTCTTTTTGTGTTTCATTTTAATACTCATTAGTTCTGACCATAAATATTATGTCAGAATTGAAATATTTGTATCTTGCCTTGTAAAAACTGATCATTTACTCACTGAAACAAGTCGTAGATATATATACGGGGTATATATATATAATTTTTTATTTTTTAAAGTTTACTATCAAGAATCATATATATCTACTATGTAGCCTAAGAGTGTGATCACCGTAGCCTGGTGGTTACATGGAAGTTTTGAAACGTAAAGTAGACTATAAAAAGTCTAGCAAATGTTCGATACCTACAAGTAAAAGAATATCAATAACATGTTTTGGAGCCAAAAAGGGGTAAAAATTTAAAGTTCATATAAGCAAGAACAAAAGAATAAAATGTAGATTATTAAAAATAATGAACTCTCGGATCAATAGTAACTTCAGAGAAATATATTGTATAATTATCACCAGGATAATCAAAACAATTGTATTAGCAGGGTTCTTGAAAAAAAATTTGTGCTGTCAGACATTCGGACTGACAACTAATGGAACTTTGTCAGTCCGAACCAAAATCTGTCAGTCCGAACTTTTTTCTCATGTCCATACAGAAATGCCTTTATTTAACTTTAACTTTATTCAACAATAACTTTTCAGTAATTTATAATAGCAATATGTGTGTTTGTGTAAATATTATGTGTATGAATACATCAGAATGTCACTAACTAGTTGAATGCATACTCAATTTCAAATTCAGTTATACATGTAGCTCTTAATGTCTCTTCTTCACTCATTTCACACTCCGAATCACTACTCATTTCACTTTCTAGTTTTTATTTTTTCTCTACTTTTATCCTCCTCATCATTCTCACTTTCTCTTTCCAATTCATTCTCAATTTTTATTTTCTCTCACCTTCTATTTATTTCATCACTCTCCCTATCAATGCCTTCCTCATTCTCTAGCTGTGTATCACTCTCTACTGAGTTCTGATTTTCTTCATTCCCTTTCGCATCGTAGCCAAGGTGTTTTGTCAAGCCAGTGTTGTTAAAACTGACGCTCTCGATTAATTCCATATTGTTTTTTACTATCTTTAGTTCCGATTATGTCCTCTCTTTTTCATTTGCCAGGCTTTGCACCTGCACTAAATGTAATCGGCCACCTGGTCGTCATACTTTCAAAATTAAGAAAAACGAAAGTAATAGATAACTTCCGGATGCGTAATATGCGAAACGGTTAGGATATGGAGATGAATCAAATACCGGAAATGTCGGCCTAGAATACCGGCGGATGTTTTGCCGGTCCAGTGGGCCGACAGAGATGTGGAATATGTCGGACATGCCGATTTTTTGTCGGCCAAACCGATAAAACCGACAAATTTCAAGAACTCTGTATTAGTAAAAGGGGGTCCTGGGCTGTGATGATATTGTAGTTCACACATACTTATCTAATCAGTTCTTATAATGACTAAAGTTTGATTCTAGCCCATGGCAAGATATACTCAATACAACTTTATTTTGTCAGAGACTTGTGGCATGTAAGTTGTTTTCCACGGCAACTTTGGTTTCCTCCACCAATAAAACCTACCACCACAATATAACTGATATATTTTCTTAAAGTGGTGTTTAGCAGCCATAACCCAAACCCTCTCAACCCTCACTCAAAGGTATTCAAAGTTTAACTAGTCCAGTATTACTTCATCTCTGATCAGTAATCAACGTTTAATGAGTCTGTATCAATACTACATCTCTGATCGGTAATCAAAGTTTAACTAGTCCAGTATCAGGTGCACTCTTCATTATTAAGCTTTGTATCTCTTTGAAATTTGAATGTTCTTTGTCTCCAATCAATTGTAATAGCACTGCTTCACTGGTAGTCACTGTAGCTCCAATATGTCGGAATCTCTGTTAAAATAAAATATATGGCATAATTTTAAGAAATGCACTAAATTTATGAGCAAAATACTATAGTATGATACAGGTTATGCAATAAATGATTTTGTAGATCGTTGTTAGTCCTTTTCTTTTTATTGACAGTTACAAAAAATAATTCATAATTTTGAGAAATGTACTAAATTGAGAGGCAGAAAACTAGTATTATGCAGATTATGACATCAATATTTCTGCTAATATTTATGTTGGAATGCACTTACTTGAAAACTCTACCGTGCATACAATTTATCATATTATTGAATATAATTACCAACAGAGTCTACCTTCTTAAACCGCGAGTGTGGGTATAAATAGCTGTGGGCGGAGCAAACATTCAGATTGTTCATTATTTTGAACATGGTTATCTCGAGGAGGAATAAAAGAACCGCCTAGCACATGAATGCGTGACGTATCCCCCCGCACTTGCATAATATTTAGTTTTATATATATATAGAAAGCAGCCTTGCAGTCTTAATGTATAACATACTTACAAGCCACATGCAAAATATTATTCAAATCTATCCATGTTTACTAAAGTTATCACGTAAACAAGACACAATTCTCAAAATTGGTGATTGAAAATCAAAAACTAAGATTTTCCCCCAAAACCTTTGCTTCAAATGTTTCCATGTTAAAACCCATCCAAGATAATGATAATTACAAGCCACATGCAAAAAATTATTCAAATCTATCTATGTTTACTGAAGTTATCGTGTAAACAAGACACGATTATCAAAATCGGTGATTTTTCAACCAAAAATTAAGATTTTCCCCAAACCCCTTGCTTAAAATATTTCCATGTAAGAACCCATCCAATATAATGATATTTACAAGCCACATGCAAACAATTATTCAAATCTATCCATGTTTACTAAAGTTATCGTGTAAACAAGAAAGTGTGACGGACGAACAGCGCTTTCGCAGGGGGATAAAAATCAATGATACATAGTTTCACAATTACTTTTGGAGCAAAATATTTGACAGGCATGGTCTTTGTTTTCCTCCCAACAAAATTTCCAGTTTTAATAAAAATAATATTCTTCATCAGTCTAAAAAAATCTACAAAAACCACTTCTAAAATTCAAATTTCTGAGGTATGTGACATACAGTTTCATAAATATGCAGTTCATCTCATCGGGGATTTTTGATGATAAGCTCCACCCACAAATTTTGTCGGTAGGCACTATGGCAAATGCCGCTTTAATGAGCTAGCAGTTGGTTAACTACAAGCATTCATTGACCCAACTATTGTACTGTCCATGTTTATGTTATAGTTTATTTTAGTGATAGTATGTGGTCTCTCTGGGTGGTAGTAATATTCTGTACTAGATTGCTGATTTGATTTATTGTGTTTAACGACACCTTCAGCAATATTTCACCTATATCGTGGTGACCAGTTTTAGTGGTGAAGAAGCCTGGTACTCCCGGAGAGAACCATGGGAGTTCATGACAACAAAAACTCTATTTACCTCTAATGCAAATATTCTGTCAGTTTGTGATCTGGATGAACATGCATCAGCAACAACATGAACCTCGTAACCTCTACTGAGTAGGTCTATTACTGTCTGCTGTATACACACATGGGTCTATCAAAACAGAAAATTACATAGCAGATTAAACATGTTGAAAATAGTTTTACAAAACATAGCATAAAATTAGCCACAAATAATATTTTTCAAACAATAATTTTATCTTTTGAAGTAAATTATAATGATTGATTGATTCATTGTACTAAATGCCACTTTCAGCAATATTTCAGCTATATCATGGCGACCAGTTTTAAGGGTGGAAGAACCCATAGTAGCCGGAGAGAACCACTGACCATGGGCAAGCAACTGGTAAACTTTAGCACTTGCAGCTGCGAGTGGAGTGCACCCTTTTTTATAATGAGTTAATTCTGTATAGTTGTACAATAATCTATGAAATGTGATTTTTTTTCATGTAAACTGACAGTGACATGGCTCTAACTGACCAGAGGCAAGTAGAAAAATCTGGTCAAGCAAATTCATGTATTGACCTGTCATGTACATAATGAAAACCATTTAAACTATGTCAGCATATTTCAACTATGAAAACAATTATTAAACAATAACTATTTAAAGCACGTGAAATGCCACCACCATTCGCTGTAGTCTCTTTTGTTTTCAATGGTCAGAGGTGAGAGGTGGTTGTGTTCCGTTTTGTTGATATTCGAGGAATCATTGACCATCACTGTTTAAACTTTCTTTTCATAAAATAAATATAATATCATTGCAATTTATAATTAAGAATTGAATGCTAGCGCGCTTCATACAAAATGTGCTTCGGTCCACGCTTTTACACGCCAATAAAACTACAAAATAATGCATTCAATTCTTATAATTACATTTAAATCACACCAAAATTTAATATAGTTGAATTTTTCGTTGTGAATTTTATTTGTGTTAGATTATTTGCTGTTGGAAATTACTAACGCCATTGATTGTTTACATCTGACGTTGTCATGGAGGCACGCGTTAGTTTGGGTTTGAGTCTTATTGGGATCTAAAACATCTCTTTTAGATTCATGTAACCACTTCATAACCAATCATATTGTAACATTTCAATGAAAAACAGAAGTAATGTAATTATTTTGTATTAAGGTAAACTGTGTCAGATAATTCTATCAAAGTTCTCCAGGAAATTACATGGTGTAGAAATATGACCTAGTCTTTTTACCGTAGGGTTCAATCCCTGTAAAAGGGCTGTTCACTGGTTGTGCAAGATGAATCAAATACATAACTTATTATCCTAAAGTACAGGGATTCGATTTCACAAAAAGTCGTAAGTCTAAGATTAATCGCAAGTGTTATCGTAAGTGTGATTTCCAAACTTTTGATTGGTTGAAATTCACACTTACGACTGATCTTAGACTTACGACTTTTTGTGAAATCGACCACTGGACGTTGATGACTGCATCATGCTTGAAGAATGATACACTCATTGCATATAAAACACAACTAGCAATGTTCAGCTAATAATGAGCAACAATTTTTAGAAGTGGTAGTTGGTAACCCGTTGCAAGACTAAATTTCCCGACCTCACAGTAATAAAGCCTTTGACTCGAGTGTGATTTTCATAATCGTACTTCAAAATTGTCCAATCACAGCAAAGTTTAAGTATTTATTTGATACAGTGTTCTGATTGGCTGATCTTTCCAGTATGAGTACACACTCTTGCTCAATAGTTTTATGACGGTAAAGCTTTATCTTATTTATTTTCTCTCCATTTATGAGTAGTAATCAAACCATCTGACATTGGCCTGTTCCTGTGCGATCTTTTTATTGATATTTATTTTGTTTTCAGACTTATTCTTGTGGTGAATATAGCTGAAATATAGATCACTTGCTGCTCAATTACAACCAATCAATAAACATCTTACCTCAATACCGAATAATACAATGTGCTTAACATCACTGGAACATAATGTTTTTAGTTGTTGTTCTACCTCTGGTAAAACCATGCTAAATTTAGTTTTGGCAAATTTCCCAGAAGCATGGGCTATGTCTAATTCATCCACTGTGCTTCCAAGTCCTTTTGGATACTGAAAATTTCAAACTTGAATGAAATCAACTAATACTGAAACAAGCTGATCATATATCAATATAATGATTCTCTAATAAAATTATGACAGATGAAAAAATATTTACATAACTGGTGTTCTATATGTGTATTCCTGTTCACGGAGTATGCACAATCTCTGGCATATGGTAGTAATTTTAATTATATTCAACAATCTCTGGCATGATAATAATTGTAAAAGTTTCAATAATTGTAATATCCAGTATCGGAGAGTAAAACGATTTCTCACATGTACAGTATCTCAGATGGGTATGTCCTAAAAAGTTATAAAATATAATTCAATTTCTTTTATAACATGCATATTCCTACATATTCACTTTCTTTGTAAGACAATCAAACATGAAACATATTGAAGTGAGTTTGGATAACAACATTAATTTTTTTTTTTATTTGCCACATGTAGAGCAAATTACTTATCTGTTTTGACAAATAACAAATCTATTATAACAAATTTATAATCTTTAATAACTGGGGGATGGGGGTATTTATTAGCCATGTGTTAACAGAATAGTAATTTGTTGCAACAACAAAAAAAAAGAAATACTGTTGAGGTTCTAATCCTAGCTTTTGTATAAACCCTTTCCACTAATTGGGCCATTGTGGTCGTGATCTCATGGCAGTTGGATTTACAACTACCTGTGCAACTGTAGCATTTAACTAATTGTGTCCTCTAGTTCAAAGTGTCCGCCGGACACTTTTATATATGTCATAGTGTCCAGCAGACCAGATATTTTTACGCCCTAACCATAACCCTAATTTCATAGCACCGGACACTATTTCGTATCGCAATCTCTATAAAATATTGTCCGGGAGGGGAGGGGGGGGGGCACTTTAACATAGGACACTATTATGTCTTACACAACCAGTGCCTATCACCAATAACGTTGTGAGTTCAAATCCCACTCATGGAGTAGTGTATTCGATACACTATAACTGAAATATTGTTGAAAGTGGCGTTAAACATTACCCTACCCCTGTCCATTATTTCTTAATTTATACAATGGAATAAAGGTTTGGTTTTTGTTATGTGTGCTTAACATGACTTTCAGCATGTTCAGAAATATTTTAGCTATATCATGGGGTTCAATTTTTACTTGTATTTTTTTAACCCAGGTCAGTGACAAGCTTTCTGATACCGGTATAAAGTTTTATACAAGCTGAATCTCATTTATGATTAGGCTAAGAACTCATACCTGTTCTGTTACAATTAATGGAATATTCAGAATTTTTGAAGCCTTCACCTGCAAATATAAAGAATATAATTATATAAATGTAATTATATATGAAAAGAAAATTATTTTCCAAGATATTGCTATCACAAAGAAGATGTTTGGTCAATTAAAGAAATTATAATTATAATTCGATCAGAAAAAAATTATGTTCTAAATTAAATATTGATGTAACAACTTTGACAGCAAATAGTGAATTGACCTCATCCATTTTTACAAAATTAATGAATCCTGATAAAAAAAACAGACACAAAAGATGTGTGTAATTATATTCAGTTAGCTAATTTTCCACATATCATATGGTTACTTGATAACTTTGTAAAGGTATTCTATCCAGGCTTAATTGTATGTGTACATGTATGTTGGATTTAATCTCTTTTCATTGTATGGAAGACATCATTGTTATTTTTATTGATTTTCCAATAAACTAGTCTTAGTCTTTATAAATATAAGACTTATATTAAAATACAGCGATCAAATATATACCAGTAAGACATGATGTAGTGAGCTAGCACTACAAACATCCAACTGGGTGTCTTTATCCTGCCTACAATATACTGACACAATAATCATGTCATAAAAAGTAATCACTCACTCACTCAATATCATATTGGTCATCATCAGTCAAAGGTTCTTCAAGAAGGATCAATTTTTGATTTGATTATTTTATTTTTTTTGTGCTAAACGCCACTTTCAGCAATATTTCAGCTATATCATGGCAACCAGTTTTAATGGTGGAAGAGGCCGGAGTACCCAAAGAGAACCACCGACCATGTGCAAGCAACTGGTAAACTTTATCACTTGCGGCTAACAGTCGGGTGCACCATTTTTAGCCGAGTTGCACTCGGCTTATGTATTGCTGAAAGGTGGGCGGGTGGCCAGGCGTACGTTAGCCTATCTTCGTTAACGCGATAGCACTTTTAGTTTTTCAACATAATTTTTGGTAGGAAGCATTATTACACTATTATTTTGAGCCATTTCGAAATTCAGATTAATCTATTGTTGTTTTCTTGTAAAATCATTGTTTTTTTTTATAGAAAAAGTACATATTTTGAGAATTACATTTTTTGTACACATTTCTCTGAAACTGCAAAAGATAGAAACTTAATATTTGATATGGGTGGAGATGCCAATGTGAAGTTGTGCATTCAACATTTTTTATCCCCGGGGCTCAGCCCCACTCAGCTGGGGAATCTGTATAAAAGAATGTGACCGAGATCCCCCCCCCCCCCCCCNTAATCATATATATTTATGATCAGGGTGACTAGGCAAATTAAATGCATTATAGCTCAGGTCTTGGGGTCATACCCCACCCCCTACCTGAAGTGAACTTTTTATTGGTTGAGATCCTCACCCCTAAACCATATATATTTATGATCAGGGTGACTAGGCAAATTAAATGCCTTATAGCTCATGCCCCGGGGGTCATACCCCACCCCTACCTGAAGTGAACTTTTTGATGGTTGAGATCCCACCCCTAAACCATATTTATTTATGATCAGGGTGACTAGGCAAATTAAATGCCTTATAACTCAGGTCCTGGGGGTCATACCCCACACCCTACCTGAAGTTTTGCTCAATATTGTCTTATTTGCTATCACACAAATAACATGCATTATTGATTACAAAGCATTATGCATAAGTAGTATAAAAATCTAAACTGCATACTCCTATATGTGCTTTAATGTAACAGACAAATGAACAGAAGGAAAACTATATGCAATGCTTCAAATAAAATAAAAGTTTCTAAGGCTCATTTGTGGGATATACATGTAGCTAGTTGAAAATATTTTAATTCTTTGTAAGGCAATGATTCATGCAGTACAGACAGACACTAAATGGTTGTCTAACCATTGACTGCCTGACAATTGACTGTCTTGCTACTGGCTGTCTGGTTGCATGACCCTATAAAAATTGCAACAATATATGCGTATATAGCAACAATATATGCATCTATAGTAACAATATACACGTATATGTTGATAATATATGCGTATATACCCAAAAATTCATTTAAAGTATTAACATGTATATTAACGTGTATATAACAACAATATATGCGTATATAACAACAATATACGCACGTATATAGCAACAATATATGCGTATATGTTGATAATATATGCGTATATAATATTATATGTGTATATTATCGTGCCAATGACATGAACGGCCACTCATAACGTTAACTTGGGTCCAGGATATTATTTTTTTCAATTTTATCAATAAAAAGTGCATCTACAACGTTGTAGATGCACATTTTATTGATATAATTGAAAAACAATATGAACCCGTTTGACTAGATACGATAACGTAACCCTCATTCCGCTTGTGCTCCATTTAGCCTGAATGGAGCATAAGCGGAATGAGTGTTACATTATCGTATCTAACGTTTGACATGCTTCGCAGTGAAATAAACACCTTTATGAACTACATAATGTATTCTCCATTTTCCTAATCAACGGGTTCATAATCATATACATTGTAGTAGCTGCGGAACCGTAGCTCTTTATGGTACTTTTCTCTTTTTTTTGGGGGGGGGGGGGGCCAAAAAAAAAAAGAACTATAAATAAAGAGCTACGGTTCCACAGCTAACGTTGTAGATGCACATTTTATTTTTAAAAAAATATCCTGGACCCAAGTTCCTGTCATGAAAACTAAGCAAAGATTTTAAAGGAAATCAATAACCTGGGAGGAGGGTAAATTTGGGGTTTTACTCTACCTGTGATTGTAACCTACAGCAGACCCCTTCCTAGCTGCAATAATATAGCTCCTGTGACAAACTTGTGTCTCGGCGGAGCTACAAAGCGGTCCCATTCGGCACAATGGAGCAAAAAAATTAATTTCAGTTGAACATAAAAACTCACTATTAACGCTTCAAACATTTCATTATAACTATTACTGATGATCCCAGTCCTTGTTAAATCGGCTTGGCTGAGAAATGTATGCTTTTCAAAGGTTTAAATTTATCCATCGTTCGCCATAATCGGAAACTACGGAAGGTGGAGCTTTTCTAAAATATGGCATTTCTTACTATGAAATTTACTATTGATGTAAACATTCACGCCTCAAATCACCAAATATGGAATATCGACATCCAAATAAGGAAAATGCCACAGTGAAGCATTGACCGGAAATGACCACAAAATTTGTGACAAATGACGAAATTCAAAATGTATGAATGAAGAACGTAAACGGATTTTTATTTTGTGGGAATTACATCCTAAAATACTGGTAGGTGATAAAAACTTGTGATAATAGTGGACAAAAGGAAAAGTTATGTCTTATTAATATTATTGATAAATGCAGGCGTCAGAATATCTGTAAGCGAGTGCTAAAAATCTCGGCGGCTGCTCCGTTACGTGTAATGGCCTCCCGTTAAAACCCTTGCGAGTAAGCGAGCATTTAGGGTTTTAATTATTAGAACTAACCCCTTCCATGCTTCACACTCCCCCTTTTCGCCGGTGCAAAGTTTTAAGTGGAATGTTTCCACTTGGGCAACATGACATTTACTTACTAGTCTTCCTGATACTTCAGTGATCTCCTCGAAGTATTTTATTGCATTTCGAAATTTTTGTTGCATGTCACATAAGAAAAATACAGTTTTGTCGGAAGAAAGATTGCCGAGGCGTTTAGTTGCCATTTTGACTAATATGTAAGCCTATCACATGACTTGATTGGTAAGTCTAAATACCGAAAATAGGAACCATGAGTTGGCTCGACGAGGTCAGCCTTGGTCGAATCTGTATTGGTCGTTTCTTTTTTACAACTAATTAACCTTGTATTTGATGAACATTTCCCTGAAAAGTAAATAAACTATGACAAAGCTAAAAAAAAAAAAAGGTAAGGTTATCATTTTTGATCGTTGTCATGATCATCAAAGCGCTTGTCATGGTTGCGTTGTCAACCTGTTACCTGTTACCTGTCTGGTAGATTCACCCTTTATAAGGGTCACTCCCAATGGGATAAAATACATATATTGGAACTGTCAACACACAAAACGTGCTGAGAAAGGGAAACTGAAAGTAGAAAGGACATGATGAAGTGAAAGACCACCTTTATTTTGAAATTATGGCAGAAACAAAACCAGTTGTTTCTAACAGTTTGATTTCCTCCAAAGAAAATTGCACATATACTAAATGTTACTGGTAATTTAAATTTAACAGCAATCTATGTGTATGAATTTATTTTTTATCTATACTAATAATATTTCACTTGGCTTTGGTCGTTTGGAAGTCAATGATATTTTATAACCACAGAATCAAACTAATAGAATAGAATAGAATATATTTATTTGTCAATTAAAGACGCCCATGACAGGCAGTATAATTAAATGAAAATCACAATATTTACACTAATTGGTATTATTATGATTGATTGAATTTAACATATCAAGACAAATACTGTACATGTGTAAATATACAATTTTGTAATCAATAATTTTGACAAGTATAGTGATCCCTGTAATAGATTGGGAAGTGCTATTTTGCAGGTTGTGGGTCACAAATATAAAATGTCGCCTGTGCGCGCTGTGGCCATGCACACTTTAAAATTAATAGTAGTTTATTATTCTTAAACATTGATAAAATGAAAGTTTGGCAATTTCACTTTGCACAATTCTGTATAGTATACATCTAAAAATATGCTTTATACAAGAACATTCATGGAACAATTATAGCATGGGGGATATCATTTTTACTGTCGAATTAATATTTAACCATTCATTGTCGATTTGGTGTGTCTTTTGTTTTTGCCTCTAAATTTACAAATACTTTCTATAACACTGTAGTGTATAGGTATTTTATCAGTATCAGTAGTTAGTTTTGCAGTCTGTGCCAAAAACTTTTTCAGCTACTAGCCCGAATAGCTAATTTTGAGGTTTTCTTCTATTTGTTTATATACATTTCAGTAAAATTTCACTAGCCCGAACACAATTTTACTAGTCTCGCAAAGGCACAGACTGGTTTTGTCAGTCGTCAGTTAATCAGTTCTTTAATCTTCAAATTCAATAATCAGAATTTCAATATATTGCAAAATTATTTTGGAAAGTCATGTTAGTGAAGTCAAAGTTAAATACAAACTTCAAATTGACCTAGTTAAACAGGCTCTGAGGAGGTTGACCTATAGTGTAAGAATCTGATTAGTTTTCTGGACACATAAATCTGTCATTATCCAGTTGCATAAACAATTAAATTCCTAACAGTGGACTTTGGACAACTTTGAGGCCAATATAAAGAAATTATTAGCTTTAAATTGTTTTATGCCTTTTCTTGAACCTACAAAATTTGGCACCAGAAACAAATACAATAATAATGGTTCCCAAGTCAAGCTTTTGGGGGAAATTGAAAAGATTAATGTATGACACCCAGACATTCTAGAAGTGCTTGAGATGTCAACATTAATTTGCAGACCCACAACAAGTGAAAAGGGTAGGTATTCTTTTTTTCCTTTCTATCTTTTAGGAACATCTAAGGTCAGTTAATGGAAAGTACCAAATATGCAATTCCTATAATATATGATCACAATCATGTGTGTACTTAAACTTCAACCTGCAAATTAGACATTTTCTAATAGATTAAGAGACAGTACATTATCTACAGGTGTATATCTAACACAGATATATATATGTTATTATTATTAATACTGTATAACATAAAATATTACTATTATTAATTTTGAATTATATCATTTCTAATAAGAAATATCTATGAGGGACACTTTATTTGGGGGGGAGAGGAGGGGGTAGGTATTCTTCCGTAAATGGTCGTTTTCGGGTTGAGACGACCGAGTTAAGACGAGTGCACCTGCACTTGTCTCTATTCATTGTGACATCCAATCAGAACGCATCTAACAAGGAAAAAAATTGTTTAAATATATATCCTAAGCCGGGAATATCACATTATATCACCTGTCTGATAGCTGAATAACAGATATATTACGGATTTAACATTTGGTTTTTTTTTAAAATAAAGACTCCAACCATATTAAATATATTTGTGTATTTTATTTTCATTTTTTCGTATTTCTAGATGTCCTTTTCCGTACCTTTGACGTCATTCTTCAATGATGTCAAAATATGTGTCACATCATATTTCATGTATGGGGTGTCCCATGAAGGAAAATACTGTACTTTCAATAAAATATTAGTGAGAAAAGCTCAAATATCAGTAGAAAGCTACTTAAAAGTAAATTTTATGTGATGTGTATTTCATAATGCTCAATGATATTGATCTAATAATTTATGCAAATTAATTACTGATCAATGGCGGGGGTCTCTAGGAGTTCGCAATAGTGAAAGTTGTTGGTTTACGGAAGAAATAGGTACTTACATGTGTTGTTGGGATAGCCCGGGTGATCTTCCACTCATGATAGAAATTTTTGTTTCTTTTCGCTCGTTTCGCTGCGCTCCAGTCGTGAAAAGACATAAAATTTCTATCACTCGTGGAAGATCACCCAGTCTTTCCCAAGAACGTATGTAAGAACCTATTAATCTTTATGCTTACAATTTGAGAACAGGTGCAATTCAAATTTTTTGTGTATTTAGAACTTGTTATTTGCTATCACCCAAAATGCATAAGAAGGTAAGTAAGTAGATTAACCAGATCAAAAGATATACTACATGTAGTATCAGGAAGAGGAGTGTACTGTCTTTCACAATGATGTATATATCATGCTGTGTTTCTAACTGTACTGTACAGATACAGCCATTTTGGGCTTTTAGGTGCATTGTGTAATTAGACGCACACAGTTCTTTGTACTTCCATAACAAATATTGTCTGCACACCTAAGAAATAACTGTATGTCTACATTAATGATGCACAGATAATAAAATACTTTATTGAAATGAACTATACTTGGTAATGATCTGGGTCAATGACAATCAAACATAATCTACAATTTTTTAGCTGATTTGCATAAACTGGAAGTGATCTTTATTGACAATTATCATCAGTGCTTCTAAAAGGCCAACAAAATTTCTGTTGTTGAAAATGGGAGGTAGGTTTATTCAATGCCCCCAAAATACACCTGAATGCTGATCAATTTTAATAAAGTTATGTACAGGACATGGGTTAGGTGCAACTGTATTACACTTTCACCATGCAAAATATTAAACATGTATGCTTACAAATAATGCCTCCATCATCAACAGAATCCTTAGGTCTAAAAGGCAGACAGCATTGTATGTCTATGGTAGATTTTTTAAATTGGACAAGCCCCAATGGGTGTAACCTTATTCCCAGAGAGGTGAGAATAGTTAGATTGGTTATACTGTCATAATTGATCAGACTTTTTGTTAGACCAATTTACAATTGTTGTCATGATGTCTATGTAATGCATAATGGACACTGAAAGGAACATGATGTGGGCATTTTTATTTGTTTACTCACTCTCTGTAATTGTTGTGTTCCACATGTATGCAAAAGGTTACACATTGTCAGGTATAATTATTTTCTTGGACAGAAATTTAATCACCACAAATAGTATGAGTCACAGATTAGACAGATCTAAAGCAGTTGCCTTTAAACATTTTTGAAAAGATAATGTTACTTTAATTTAATTGATTTTTTTCTTCAGTGAGGAGAATGTATGGAAACTATGTGAATATGTAAAACATCATCATCCAACAGAACTTGACCATTGTTACAGTGTGTTTATATCCAATAATGAAAGATTAGTAAGTATTATTAACCAACTTAATGTTATTATGGTAAATATGCATGTGTATTATATTTGTCCATACATGGCCATTACGACAGAACAGGGCATGATTACAGGGCCGAGTATGGAAAAACAAGGCCATTATGAAAATGAAAAAAAAAGTGGCCGGCATGCTTTGGAGAAACTCGCCTGGAAAATATTTTTTCTGTCTACGATTGACTATAGGATTAAACACATTTTTCCGGAGTTTATTGATGTATACCCTGGACCAATTCACTCACAAACAAATAAACTATTATTCTGTAACTAAGTATTTTATTTTCATTTGTTTTGAAAATTTATCTTTGAGGATCCCCAGTACGCACACATACATTCCATTGATGTGTTTCGGCCATGAATAACAAAATGCACTAACCTTATAATGTTTACAGTAGTTCTAGACGGTGATGCAATTAAGTTACTGATATTTTCCAATTTAATGGCATTTTGCATTTGGCTACTTAAACAAGTAAAATGTTCATAAAATCGTAAAATAAATCAGTAACCACAGCTTTTGTCAATCAGCGTCCCTTGTAAAATACGTCACAAGATGACGATATATTACAAAAGTAAAAGTCCATAGATGGTTGTCTTAAGTATTTTTTCCGGATTTTTTTTTATGTCAACAGTAAAAGCTTTATTTTTCATTGGCATTTATTTTTTATTTCATATGTAACAATAACATTGTTTCTTTTTTTATTATTGGGAATCCAAGCCGCCATTTTGTTTACATTACGAAAAAAGTAGTCCGGTGAACATCGTCTCGTGAAAAATAAACTGACAAAAACAAAATAAAAAAATGTCAATTGTTATATTTTCAAACTAAATGGTCATTAAAAGAGTAGAGAAGTTGGCAGCAACACATACACTTTTGTTCAGTAGGTTAATAAAAGTATCAAGGAATGGGTGTTTTTATAATGGCCCTGTTATATATCCTCGTTCTGTAATAATGGCCCTCGGAGGTTGTTACAGACCTCGGGTATATAACAGGGCCATTATAAAAACACCCATTCATTAATACTATAATAATTTACTTATTAAATAAGTAAACGGGTATCAGTGCTACATATTTGATTCAGTAATAAATTACTTATGAGATACAGCAAACAGTAAGGTAATAATACATTACTAATTAAATAAGTAAACATTTAGAGTTAGGGTTATGGTGTTTAATACCACTTTCAACAATATTTCAGTTAAATCGTAGCGGTCAATTTTAGTGGTGGAGGAAATCGGAGCACCCGGAGAAAACCACCGACCTGCCACAAGTCAGTGACAAACTTTATCACATAATGTTGTATCAAGTACCTCGCTATGAACAGGGTTCGAACACACAATTTTAGTGGTGATAGGCACTGATTGCACAGATAGTTGTAAATACAACTACCTTACGGTCACAACCACTACGGCACGGTCACCTGAAAACAGTTAGACAATACTAAATGCATTAAAAATTATTTAATAATGTATTACTTATTAGATGCAGTGACTAAACAATTATGTAATAGATTGTTTGATACAGTAAAGAACAATATCTAACTAGAACTAGATGTTTGTTGTATCTTTTTTTTACATTTTATCTTTAGCGATACATTAACACATAAAAACATCCTGTTTGGGGTCATGTCGGGTAACCTTTGACGATACATTAACACCTAAAAACATTATGTTTGAGGTCATGTCGGGTAACCTTTGAGATACATTAACACCTAAAAACATCCTGTTTGAGGTCATGTCGGGTAACCTTTGGTGATACATTAACACCTAAAAACATATTGTTTGGGGTCAGGTCGGGTAACCTTTGGTGATACATTAACACCTAAAAACATATTGTTTGGGGTCATGTCTGGTAACCTAAATGGCGATACACTAATTACATCTAACAACTAACATGCCAACTTCAATGCAAATTGTTCATTTTACTTTTCTCCTGACATGTACTTTAAATAGTTATTATGGAAAGTGGATAGAAATGCTTAATGTTGTTATGAGAAGGAATGGATTTTCAAAGAGGGTTTGATTTAAAAACATATAACATTTGATTGCGATTCAGATATTTACTGGTACATGTATATATTTGAACACAAAATTAAAATCATATTAACATTTACATGATTTATCTGACAGCTGAGCTATGTTTTTTTTTATTTAAAGTATATTAAATATTTGTTTTAAAAATACATACTGATAATAAATTTACAAAATAAAATAAAATATTATTTAACGATATTGCCTTATCTTTTCATTTCAGATTCCTTTATGGCAACAGAAGTCCAGTCAGCGAATAGATACTATGGTTATATGGGTAGGTGTATATTATAAAGTTCCCATTACTTAAATGATATATATAACGGCATCGATGGTGTAATGGTTAGCATACTCGCCTCAAGTTCGGTAGATCGTGGATTTGAGCCCTGATTGGGTCAAGCCAAAGATTATGAAATTGGTATTTGTTGCTTCTCCGCTATTGCTAAACACACAGCCTGAAGGAGAAAGAGCAAAGACTGGTTGGCTCAGAATCAGAATAATGTGTCCGAATGGGGTGACATTTCTAACTGCTGACTGTTGCTTCAATGAGCTAGCACTATGAAATCCAGCTAAGTGCGTTGGTCTAGTACAAAGCTGACCTCATCATTATTTCATTGAAAATTAACTTGTTCTCATCATGATATAGCTGAAAAATTGCTGAGTTGACATTAAACAACAATCACTCACTCACTTAAATTGTATAGAATAATACTAATTAAATACAATGTAATACAATAAAACATGTTTGAACTGAACCCTGAAAAACCCTGAAACCTGTTTGAGCTGAGCACTAGATAAACCAGAGTTCTGTTTAAAAGGAAAATAGTCTTAAGCTTAAAAACACTTATTTATGCCCAACTCTGAATACTCTTATAGGACTAGTACTTGTTTGAACTGAAAGCTTGTTCAATCAGTGTCCAGTTTACAGTTTTTTTTTGTACCTGGCCTACTTTAAAGCAAATAACTCTTCAACAAAGACAATAATGCTGTAAATTGTAAATAAGAAAATACCAATATTGATATTGATGATTCCGTCAAACACATGAAACAGTTTATTTGCACGTTGAGGTTAGTATTGGGGGCATTTTGTAATTGCCAAAATGCTACATTTATGATTCAATTGGGTCAGGTATGCTATGAGAGGTCTAAGCCCCTTTCAACAATTGTTCAGTTATATTACAGTTGTCAGCTTGGCTTGTTTTATTTGTATTTAGGGATTAGAAGTATCTGGACACCCTCCATCTCTTGAGAGAACATTCCCAATCCAGCAAAGTCTACATATTCATGTTTAGGAAGACATTGTTAAATTTTGTTTTGGGTTTACACACACACACACATACATTTGTATATATATAACGGATGTTGCCAAGTGATCTAGGGCGCTGGACATAATGCTAAGTGATTGATGCTGCAGTATATCAATGGTGTGAGTTTGAATCCCGTCAATGGAGGACAAATAAATTATCACCTCTAAAATCTAATTCTAACGCTGTTGGGTTAAATTTTCAGACGTATATATTTGAAAATTTAACTCAACAGTGTTAAAATCTTATTTTTGAACTGACAAATTTTTACCTCACCTGGTCCGAAGGACCATGTGAGCTATTAATTGTCATCACTTTGCGTCTGTCGTCGGCGTCGTCGTACGTTAACTTCAATCTTCTTCTCTGAAACCACTTGACCAATTGAAACCAAACTTGGCAGGAATGTTTATTGGGTGATTCTCTATCAGGTTTGTTCATTTGGTTCTGATCTGAAATCCAATATGGCCGCCAGGGCCATAAATATGCATTCTTATTGGCTGAAATTTCAAAGATGTTCTTGTCAGAAACTACATAACCAATGGAACTGTAACTGAATATGAATGTTCCCTGGATGGTCCTCTACCAAATTTATAATTTTCATGCCGATCAGAAATCAAAGATGGCCGCCACTGCGGAACATAGTTTAACATAGAACCCTATGGGAAAAACAATCAAAGATCTTCTTCTCAGAAACAACGGAGACAATTAAAACTGAAACTGTTCATGAATAATCATTGGATGGTCCTCTACCAAATTTATAATTTTCATGCCGATCGGAAATCCAAGATGGCCACCACCGCAAGACATAGTTTAACACAGGACCCTATGGGAAAAACAGTGGAAAATTTCTTCTCAGAAAAAAAGAGACAATTAAACCAAAACTATTCATGAATGATCATTGGATGGTCCTCTACCAAGTTTGTAATTTTCATGCCGGTCGGAAATCCAAGATGGCCACCACCGCAGGACATAGTTTAACATAAGACCCTATGGGGATCTTCTTCTTAGAAACTACGAAGACAATTACACTAAAACTATTCATGGAAGACCATTGGATGGTCCTCTACCAAACTTTTGTGGAATGGTCCTTGAGTAGTCCCTATCGGAAAAACAGTAACAAATCTTCTCAGAAACAAAGGAGACAAACCGAAAATATTCATGAATGATAATTGGATAGTCTTCTACCAAGTTTTGTATTTTCATGCTGATCGGAGGTCCAAGATGGCCTCCACCACATGACATAGTTTAACAACGGACCCTATGGGGAAAACATTGAAAGATCTTCTTAAAAACTACAAAGACAATTACACTAAAACTGTTCATGGATGACCATTGGATGGTCCTCTACCAAACTTTTGTGGAATGGTCCTTGAGTGGTCCCCTTTCAGATTTTTTTATGACCCCCACCCCACATCCAAGATGGCTACCAATACTAAAATAGAAAATATTATAGATAGCCAAAATGGCTTTGTTTGTCCACAGAATTAGATCAAATTGGACTCTAGTTGCATGGTAAAGTGTTGTTAAACATGCATTATGGGTTTTTATGAAAAATGTTCTGTTTTTCCAATTTTTGCTGATATATGCAAATTTAGCAGATTTTGACTAAAATTCACTCAAGAATTAACTCCTCTTGAAACTACTCCACCAAACTGAATCAAACTTTGATGGTATGGTCCTTGGGTCGTCCCCTTTCAAATCAAATACTAACCTGAAGCCAGGAAACCAGGTGAGCGATACCGGGCTCACTCAAGTGAGCCTCTAGTTTAAATCAGTTTCAAACTTAAATGTTTCTAAACTGGATGAATGCTTTCAGTGTCATACTCATTTACAGTGCAATCTGTCTATCCTGAACCCTGAATAAAACAGAATCCTGTATAAATCATACTTTTTTTTAATAAAATCCTAATGTAAGAAATCTTTGTTAATTTAACCTGTATAAACCAAGACACTTGTATATTCCGAACACAATTCCATCGTCCCAAGGAGATTCAGTTTAGACAGATTTCACTGTATTAGTGTTAATGCAAATTGAAAAGAAATAAATCAAGACATCGGCAGATTACATTACGCTGAAGAACTTCATAAAAATTATAACTAGTATATCTTGTCTTGTATTTTCAGGATTATCATGTGATATTTATTTATAGTCCACCAGATGGGGACACTATTGTATATGACCTTGACACGACCTTACCATTCCCATGTGACTTTAAAACATATTTTCTACAAGGAATAAGATCAAACCAAAGTTTACAACCAAAATTTTATAGGTAAGAATGTTGTGTTTATCGGCCTCATTCCCAATGAGACATCATGTCTTTTTTCCCAAATTTTAACACCAAATTCCCAAATCCAGCAAGCAAAATAAAAGTGGCCAGTGAAACGTCTGCCTGTGAAATACTTTTAATCCTAAGACAACAAAAAAAACATGAATAGTTTGTTGTCACAAGTTATGAGGGTATGTTATAGTATCGGGGAGTGAAACGAATAATCCAATTAACTTTTACGACAGTTTGCGGCGGGTGATACTAAGCAGTCTACTAGAGTCAACTACTGAAATAACGCAAAATAAACATGTTATTTTTTTTTTTAAATAGAGCATTACTTTGTAGATGTTATTAAATAACTTAAGTTATATTTTTCAGTTAATTTTATTGATGTTTTAGTTCTCACGGAGTGAAAATCTACAAGAAAGATCGGCACGATTTACTTCCGGTTTACCAAAATAGATTGATTGATTGATTGATTGATGTTTAACATCCAGTGAGCAATTTTTCAGCTATATTCAGGACGAGAATAATTTAAACACCACGGGACTCAAAACAAAGAAATGTGATGGGTAGGGACGGAGAATTTTGCCAGTGCAACAGCTAGGTCTCTTATGGACCACTCATCGTGAGCATAATACTCATAATGAGCTGTTACACTGGGTTCTTTAACGTGCGAAGAGGGTGGCAATCTCTCAACACAGGACCTCAGTTTTATTTACGTCTCATCCGAAGGATGGGTTGGTTGTCAATTTATACATCCCGCACAACCGACGGACGCCCCTTCAAGCTGAAGAAGCTCTCTGTCCCATTTCTATACCCCGGGGTTCCCGTGGAGTTACCAAAATAGAGACAAGTCATTTTTATAGTTATTTTCGACTGAGATATGAAATATTATTTTTGCCAATCACTCATAAGTGGTATTTGAGTATTAAATCATATTCTTAAAGCACATGCATGTTGAAATTTAGGTCACATTCATGTCCGTCAAAGCAAGATAAAAACGCTTCTAAATTTAAAATCAATATCAGTCTAGGACATGAAAATGCTTGACGTATCTGAAGTTCACTAAATGATCACATGAGATGATGATACATACACAAGATACAAAATCAATGTATTTGATTTTTTTTTTTTATAAAAGCCAAGTATTTTTTTTAGTATGAAAGGCTAACAAGTTTTACACATGCACAAATTTTTAATTATCTGTATTTCTAGCTAAAGCAAATTATAATTAAATAATTTAAATACAGTCAAACCTGCTTTAGTGACCACCTCTAATAAGCAATAACTTGTATTATCTGATAACAACCATCTGTCTTATGTGACTCAATTTCACTTTTCCCTTTGAAGGTCACATAAGACTGGTTTGACTGTGTACATACAAACAACTTAATATACACTTGATGCTCTTATTTGATGCTCTTATGAGAATTTGCAAAGAAGGAAGGCCAAGGCTGAGAGATGATCAACTTACTGACATTGTAAAAAAAAAGGTTTCATATAAAGAGTTCAAAAACACTTTATTTTTTTTCCCATGTGCCCCTTATTGTGAACAGAAATTCCCAAAGTGAAGGGTGAGGGCCTTAGTTGAAAGAAGGTAGAAAAAGTCCTGTTTATTTACACTTACATGACTTAGTTTTACAAGAGGTGGTGTTTGCCAGGTACTCCAGTTTCCTCCAGGCCACGGTATAGCTGAAATATTTTCGAAAGTGCTGTTAAACACCATAAACCTAGTTTTATATAAAATCTGTGCAACAATTTTATGTGTGATTTGTTTGTATCGATGGATTTGATTGGCTAAAATTCTACATAAAATTTGCATTCTACATGCCGTAACTAAGAAGGAGCCGCAATATTGAAAACATAAAATCCTACATTTAGTCAAAATAACTAACATCTTTTTGTTCAAATTTATCCACATTATAAGCAATACAGGATGCCAATTTAAAAACCGTCTGATGTTTACATTTGAAACAGGGCGTGTTCAAATGATATCACATTGTTTAAGTACGATGGTAATCAACACCATTTTACAGAATTTTCATTTTTGCAAGTTTGAGACCCAAACAAAAGCAATGATATAATTATTTTTGTATTGCATTAGAATGGAGATAACTGTAATGTATTTCAAGCTTTGCGGACGTAAATCTTGGTTTTACTGTTTTTCTAGCTCTGCTACGCGTTGCTAGGTAAATTCATTTTCCGACTGCAAAATCCACGATTTATGTCTGCAAAGCTTAAAATACAATACAGTTAGCTCTGCAATCTAAAGTATATTTACTCTGAGTTTTAAAACTGACGTCTGTTATCTGTTTATGTAAGAGGTGAATAAAAAGTACAGTTTTAACGTATGAAGTATATTTATGTAGTCTATTTACACACAATCTTAAGGGTATGTATGTATGAAGTCTGTTTGCAGTTCTTTGTGGAGGTGGTTTTTTTAACACGGTTTTGTGTATTAGGTCAATTTACACAGTTTTTCTATATAGGAGCAAAAAATATACACAGTTCATGTAGGAAGAATAGTGGGTTAGGGTTAATGTTGATGTTTAAAGCCACTTTCAACAATATTTCAGTTAACTACCGTGGTGGTCAGTTTTATTGGTGTAGGAAACCAGAGTACCCGGAGAAAACCACCAACATGTCACAAGTCACTGACAACATTTATCACATAATGTTGTATCGCATACACCTCACCATGAGCGGGATACAAATATACAACTTTATTGGTGGTAGGCACTGATTGCACAGGTAGTTGTAAATCTAGCTACCATACGATCACGACCATGAAGGAAGACAATAAACAGTTTTACGTTTAGAATCTTTTTGCACAGTTTCATTGCAGAATGGTCTTTACACAGTTTTATGTATGAAGTTTATATGCACAAGAACTGAAGAAGTTTGTGTTTTTGTACCTTACAATTAATTGTAACCATGACGACCCCAATGCCTTTTGGAATTGAATAGCACAAATGACTTTCTTAAATTTGTAGAAAGTCAATAAAAGCCCTGTTTCTTTACTTTAATGTGTAAAGTTGTATAGACTGTCTTGTTCATTAACATCCATTTCATTTCTGACACCAATGTATTTGTTGATTTTCACATATATTTTTTTGTATTTCCAAAGTCTCAAATGAATGCTGCATTACTTCAAATGTATTATCGAAGAAATTGAAATTTGTCCAAAGTTTAGCAAACTGTCAAATCAAAGGAATTTGAAAAGAGAATCAAATCATGAAAGAGAAAGTAATGATTACAAATGGAAATTATATACATACTGAAATTACTACTTGCAGTAAAAACAAAGCAAAGCATTGCAGATCTACAATCCAACGCTAACGACACATTTCTGTAAAATAGACCCTTTCACGATAGCTGCGATCCTGCATTCATCCATGACATTTTTTAGGGTAATATAACCCTTTTTGTAAAATGACTTTGTAGAGCAATTAAATGCGTCTATGATGTCACGATTTTTCTGCAAAATCGTAATTTTTCCATTCACAAATATCCGGAATGTATGCGGGATGGCAGTTATTGTGAAAAAGTCTATTGTTTCTGTTTTGATATTGACAAAGCCTATATTGTATTTGCACAGATTTTTTAGAGTTATTCCAGCGGCATCATTTCTACAAACGTTCGCTTCAGATAGATCACATATGTTAAATGACGATGGGAAATATATGGAAATGCCCCCAGATTATCCTCCAATTAAAACACAGGGTAAGTGGTGCTATTTCTGTAGTATAGCTCTCAAAGTAAAACAATTTGGATTATTATTTTGTACAGCAAATCACTTGGAGAAACCATTAATGTTAATGTTTTTCCTTCGAATTATTTATTATCTGGCAGCGTGATTGACTCGAGAGCGGTCGATCGTGGGTTCGAGTCCCAGTCTGATCAAAATAAAGACTATAAAATTGGTATTTGCTGCTTCTCCACTGAGCATCACACATTAAAGAATAAGAGTAAAGACTGGTTGGCTGTAGTCCGTGGGCTAGCATAACCCCCCGTGCACCCCCCCCACCTTCCATGT
>MJUT01013070.1:78198-89548 GCA_002080005.1 Gigantidas platifrons
GCAAAATTGTCGAAAGGATGTTAAAAAGGGCTCAAAAATGTAAGTTCATCCCAAAATATTCAATGTTAACATGTTTTTTCTTCAAAAGGACATAACAAAGGACCAAAAAAAATTAGTGGGGTTCGAAGGTGGGGGGGGTGCACGGTAGTCTATCTCAGCCCATGGCCTACTGTAAATCAGGATACTGTATCCAAGTGGAGCGACAATAAATTGTTGATTTTCTACAATTCATTGAATGATACATGTATCTAGGAGAAAGGCTTACTTTCTACTTTTCGTGAGAATGTCATATTACTATTTTTGTTTGCAAACTTTACATTACAGTCAGATTTTCAATATCGATATGAACACACATTCATTATACAGTCAAACTCATATTAAGAGGTCATCTTTTGGACAAAGAAAAGGTGTTCTTTTAAGACAGGTGGCCTCTTAAAAGAGGCTCAATTCTTATGAAAGTTTCTATAACAGGACAAGAAAAAGATGGCTTTTTAATACTGGTAACTCACAGCTTAATGTGAAATGTATGATCATTATTGTATATCTTTTTTTGTTTTCAGATTCCAATCATAATATAGATGATTTTATCAGCATGGATGAAAAAGTAGGAACAGGAACAGTTATGTCCCTTAATGACTTTGTCAATAGATTTCACCAATCACCAAACACGTGATGGAATAAGCATAAACCATTCAGTCTGATGATGGACTATTTGTCTCCAAGGGTATCATCCACCCATTAGTCAGTGCTTCGCCACTGGTATATTTTATTAGATATATTTTTATGTTAGTAATCAATGATTCGGTGCTGATATGGTTTATTAGATATATTTACATTTAAAATTTAAAGTTTCCAAACTATTGTAATTTATTAAAGGGGCATTATCTGCCAAAATTGTAAATTTTTGTTACCCATAAAAACTATCAGATATGATTGATGCCTTAATAAAACGTGTTTCTGTAACTTATAAATGTTATGAAATGTATGCGCATTGGGGAAAAAAGATGCAATTGTTCATGTTTTGAGATTGATCAAGAAATGGATGCCATCTTATTGATTATCAACATTGTTTACGGAGTTCGTCATTTAAAATCAGTACAACAATGCACTTATTTCTTATTTTTGGTGAATCTGCTTTTAGTCTGTGTTAATTACGGACAAAGAACCATGCAAGTTGGCAGTTAATAAGCGACAAAATACAAATTATTCAATTTTACCTGTCACTAGTAATTATAAGGTCAATTGCATACGGAAAAAGCGAGGGCAAATTATTTGCTTGCAAGCAAATAAGTAATCGATGGCAACTTTCGTTCTCAAAAGGCAGCAAGTGGTTCGATAAGCTGTTTAATGTGAAATATTTACCTTTATTTCATCATTTTAAAGCTATTTACCAATTTCCAAAGCATATAATTTTTTGGTCAAAATCGTAGCTAATGCCCCTTTATATCTTAAGTCAATCTCCTTCAGGTATAAGTGATCTTTGTCAATTTAGACTATCCTGTGTAGGCCCCTTGGTTTTCTTGTTCCCAAAGACTTTCGAATAATTTAACTTCCCGATCTTTTGTCTATGATGTACATTTTTTGCAGAAATGAGTTGTACACACTAAATTAGATATCTATCTTTTTATACATGTACATGTAACTCACGTATACCTTGCCATGAACACGGTTCAAGCTCACAACTTTCGTGGTGATAGTCACTGATTGCACAGGTAGTTGTAAATCCATCTACCATACGATCACGACCATGACAGCCCATCATTTTTTTGCAGATTATAATATATACATGTACAATATTGTTTATTTTCCAAGTAAAATGTGTCTCGTTTTGTCTGTCTGTCCATCCGTCACACTTTCTTGTTTACGCGATAACTTCAGTAAACATGGATAGATTTGAATAATTTTTTGCATGTGGCTTGTAATTATCATTATTTTGGATGGGTTGTAACATGGAAATATTTGAAGCAAGGATTTTGGGGGAAAATCTTAGTTTTTGGTTGAAAAATCACCAATTTTGAGAATTGTGTCTTGTTTACGCGATAACTTTTAGTAAAAATGGATAAATTTGAATAATTTTGTGCATGTGGCTTGTAAATATCATTATCTTGGATGGGTTCTTACATGGAAATATTTGAAGCAAGGGTTTTGAGGGAAAATCTTTTTTTTTTTGTTGAAAAATCACCAATTTTGAGAATTGAGTCTTGTTTAGGCGATAACTTGATTAAACATGGATAGATATGAATAATTTTTTGCATGTGGCTTGTAATTATCATTATCTTGGATGGGTTTTAACATGGAAATATTTGAAGCAAGGGTTTTGGAGGAAAATCTTAGTTTTTGTTTGAAAAAAAAACAATTTTGAGAATTGTGACTTGTTTACGCGATAACTTTTGTAAACATGGATAGATTTGAATAATATTTTACAAGTAGCTTGTAATTATCAATATCTTGGATGGGTTCTAACATGGAAATATTTGAAGCAAGGATTTTGGGGAAAAATGTTAGTTTTTGGTTGAAAAATCACCAATTTTGAGAATTGTGTCTTGTTTATGTGATAACTTTAGTAAACATGGATAGATTTGAATTATCTTTGCATGTGGCTTGTAAGTATGTTATACATTAAGACTGCAAGGCTGCTTTCTATAAATATATAAAACTGAATATTATGCAAGTGCGGGTGATACATCGCGCATTCATGCGCTAGGCGGTTCCTTTATTTTAAGATGGTAATGGCTAAATCTTAAACTGTAGGTATATACTGAACATTTCTATATAAACATATTTTCCATGTTTTTCTATCGATGATATATTGAACTACAAACACCGGAAATTATTGAGAATATATTTTGCCTGGCATTATTATACCCCTCGCAAACAAAGTTTGGGGCGGGTATATAGGTTTCACCCTGTCTGTCTGTCCGTCTGTCTGTCCGCATAGAGGGTACATGGTTTGTCCGTGCAACTCCTCCTAAAGTTTTTATGCTAGGAAGTTTTTATTTTGCAGATCATTTGTACATATATCAAAGATGTGCATGTGGTAAGGATTTTGATTTTTGTGCATTTTTACCAAAAATAAAGATTGTTGAACTTAGTCATTTTTTGGTGAATTCGGCAAAAAGGGTACATGGTTTGTCCGTGCAACTCCTCCTAAAGTTTTTACGCTAGAAAGTTTTTATTTTGCAGATCATTTGTACATATATCAAAGATGTGCATGTGGTAAGGATTTTGATTTTTGTGCATTTTTACCAAAAATATAGATTGTTGAACTTAGTCATTTTTTGGTGAATTTGGCAAAAAGGGTACATGGTTTGTCCGTGCAACTCCTCCTAAAGTTTTTACGCTAGGAAGTTTTTATTTTGCAGATCATTTGTACATATATCAAAGATGTGCATGTGGTAAGGATTTTGATTTTTGTGCATTTTTACCAAAAATATAGATTGTTGAACTTAGTCATTTTTTGGTGAATTTGGCAAAAAGGGTACATGGTTTGTCCGCGCAACTCCTCCTAAAGTTTTTACGCTAAGAAGTTTTTATATTGCAGATCGTTTGTGAATACATCAAAGATGTGCATGTGGTAAGGATTTTGATTTTCATGAATTTTTACCAAAAATATATAGATTGCTGAAATTAGTCTTTTTTTGGTGAATTTGGCTAAAAGGGTACATGGTTTGTCTGCACAACTCCTCCTACAGTTTGTAAGTTAGGAAGTTTTTACATTGCAGAACATTTGTACTCATATCAAAGATGTGCATGTTGTAAGGATTTTGATTTTCATGAATTTTACCAAAAAATATAGATTGTTGAACTTGGTTATTTTTTTTTATATGTGAATTTGGCTGAAAGGGTACATGGTTTGTCCGTGCAACTCCTCTTACAGTTTTTATGCTACGACGTTTTTATTTTTGTTGAATGTGTTAAACATTATAATTTGACAAATAATATATTTTCCATGTAGACTTAGTTTTCAGTAATCTTGGACACAGTCAGAGTGAAGCGGGGGGTATTAGTCCCGCTATGCGGACAGTTCTAGTTTTATATATACATTTTCACTTTTATACTTTAAATTACATACTATTGTAATTTTTATGTTATTAGGGAAAATAAAGCTTGTAAAAACTACATGATTTAGACTTTTTTATTTTTAGGGGATAGGGTTAGTGTTATGCAACTTATGGTGTTTCACGCCACTTTCAACAATATTTCAGTTATATCGTGGCTGTCATTTTTATTGGTGGAGGAAAACCTGAGTACACCTCACCTGAACGGGATTCAAGCTCACAATGTTAGTTGTGATAGGAACTGATTGCATAGGTAGTTATAAATCCAACTACCATGCAATCACGATGACCCCTTTTATTAGTTCACCTGGACCAAAGGTCCATGGGAACTATTGCCATCACTTGGCATCCGTTGTCTGTAAACTTTTTACATTTCAAGCATCTTCTCCGAAACCACTAGGCCAATTGGAACCAAACATGGCAGGAATGTTCCTTGGATGATTCGCTACAAAATTACTGTTTTTTGTTCTGGTTGGATATTCAACATTGCTGCCAGGGCCAATACTATGATCTGATTGGCTGAACTTTCAAAAATCCTGTATTCTTAAATTAATTAACTAACTGAAACCAAATTATTCATGAATGAGCATTGGAATGTCCTTCACAAAGTTTCTGTTTTCGATGTGGATCAGAAATCCAAGATGGCTGCCACCGCAGGACATACTTTTAACACAGGACTAGATGGGGAAAATATATCCTTCTCTCTGAAACTACTGAACTAATTGCACCCAAACTATACATGGATGTTCTTTTCTATAAAGTAACTGTTTTTCGTTCCAGTCTGATATTTAACATGGCTGCCAGGGCCAACAATGTGCTCTGATTGGCTGAAATTTCAAAGTTCCTCTTCTCTGAAACAAATGAACTGACTGAACCCAAACTCAATCTGATTAAAATCATATTCTCATCTTTCTCCTGTTTTCTGATATGTCGCTGCGTGAGAATCTACGGCATAATTGACCAATCAGATTGCCGTAATTACTTTCAAGATCCTGAAAGCGGCAATCTGATTGGTCAATTCACTCGTTGAACCTAGGTCACTGACACGAGGATGTCTAGGGCATTTCGTCAGATTTTCATGCAGCAACATATCAGAAAACGGGAGCAAGATGAGAATATGATTTTAATCAGATTGAACCCAAACTGTACATGAATGATCATTGGAAGGTCCTTTATCAAGTTACTGTTTTTTTTTTTATGTCAGTCTGAAATCCAAGATGGCTGCCTATGCAGGACATAGTTTTAGCACAGTACCATATTGGAAAATATAGAAAAAATATTTTTCTTAAAAACTACTGAGCTGAATGAACCCATTCTGCGCATGAATGATCATTGAATGGTCTCTTATTAAGTTTGTGTTTTTTGTGATGATCTGAAATCCAAGATGGCCACCACCACAGGTCATAGTATTAACACAGGACCATATGGGAAAATACAGAAATATTTTCTTCTCTGAAGCTATTGCACTGATAGAACCTAAACTGTGCACCAATCATTGGAAGGTCCTTTACAAACTTTGTGGTTTTTATGTTGATCGGAATTCCAAGATGACTACCACTGCAGGACATAGTTTTACATAGGACCAATTGGTTCTTTTTATAACCAGATGAACGATACAGGCTCTTGAGAGCCTCTGGTTTTTATATCCTTTCATAACATTATATATATTACAATTTGTTGTAGTATCATTAATATGCATGTAACAAAACATGCTTGGTAAGCATTGTATTTTTACATGCAATTATCCTTGTGAGTTAGAGCTATGGTGAATACCAATCTTAACAATATTTCAGTTATATCGTGGTGGTCAGTTTTATTGGTGGAGGGCATCGGAGTACCCGGAGACCTGCAGCAAGTCACTGAGAAACATTATCACAAAATGTTGTATCCGTGAATGGGATTTGAACTCACAATGTTAGTGTTTATAGGCACTGATTGCATAGATAGTTATAAATCCAACTACCATACGACCACAACAGCCCCTTTTGCTTTTATTTTTAGATCCTTGTATAGCATTTTCTCATATAATTTGTATATATTACAATTTGTGGCAATATCATTAATTTGCATGCAACCAAGCATTCATGCTTGGTAAATATTGTCTGTTACATAGAATTATCCTTGTGAAAAGTATGAAACTAGGTGTGTAAAATTAGAAGCTAGTTTCTTCACTGTGGGGTACAACCCATCTGAAATTGGCATCATCAGGTTGTGAGTTAAGCAACTCACCTTTAGGGCGGATGCAGATGACTATCTTGCGTTACAGAATGTCATGTTTCTTGCAGATATAGTATGCCTTGCAGCAATCCGTAATATACAACCAATCAATTTTCCAAATTAGTTCTACATGGTATAAAAAAAATAATTAATAATTGGGCATAAAAGTCATAAAAACATGAAAATGTTAATTTCTTGCAAGATGGAATTAAATACAAAGGCATATTTTTTCAAAATAAAAATGATACGATTGTCAGAAAAGTTTGAAGATACCAAAGGAGTAATCAGAAGTCAGTAAATCAAAGAAAAACTCAAGATTGGAAAACTGCCCATGTAGCGCCTGTTTGCAAGATAGGCCCAAAGTATTAACCAGAAAATTATAGACCTATTTCCTTTTCTTGTATTGTTGTAAACTGCTAGAACATATTGTAGTTAGTAACATTATGTCACATGCTGATAAATATAACATACTTTATCCCTTCCAACATGGCTATCCCAAATTTAGATCGTGCGAAACTCAACTTAATATAGAGTTCATCGACGACGTGGGTCGTTGACTCAGAATTTGGATGATAGTAAACAAACTGATGTCATCATTATGGACTTCTCGAAGGCGTTCGATAAAGTCAGCCATAACCTTATAATACACAAGTTTAAACATTATGGCCTAAGAGGTAAGGTAAATAACTGGATGGAAAGTTTCCCGTCAGGTCGAACTCACAGTCGTTCATAAAATCTTCATATCTCCCTGTCGATTCTGGAGTACTCCTGCGACCAAGTCTGTCTCTCTATATTACATAAATAGGGATCAGGTAGGCTTTTGCCATCATGATCACTAGTCATCCGTCGTTCTAAGCATCTGTTTTAATGTCCTCTAAACCCACTTCGCTTATTTGATAGTGGACTGAATCATTTTTCATGTTCTCTAGGTAGACCCATTGGGATTACTTGCTCCTTGTGACTTAAAGTGTTTGGCCTTCTTTCGATATTGAGCGTTCCGGATGGTGAGTGTTCCAGACACGCACTAAATTGGATGTCAACGCTTTTATTACATGCAATACATGTTTTGGTCAGAGAATGGAATGTATTCGTACAATGTCTTGGATTGTAGGACTTACTACATGAAACAAGTCACGACGATACACAATAAACCTAACTGAACTTAAGCTATTATCATTTGCATCTGCTTGTATTACAAGTAGGTCAGATATGTTTATCTTACTGAAGAGGCCTTCCGTTATCTAATAAGCGTGAACTTTATATACTAAATCGATCTAAATATTGTCCTAGTTAAAAAGTTTATTGACACTTTCCATTTTATATAGGTTTAAAGAGTTCGGTTCTTATAAAATAGAAAGCAGCATATACCACACTGTCGGAACAGCTAAAACATCTAATATCAAAATCGACACTCATATTACACAAATACATGACTGTTCACTTCCATGTCTTGTTATAGGAGCTTCAGTAAAAAAGTAGCGGTGTTAAGAAGAGTTTGAAGTTACCAAAGGGAGGTAATCAGAAACCGTATATCGAAGCAAAACAGACAACACAATGGCCAAAAGGAAAAGGACAAACAAACGATCTACAAAACATACACATAAATCTAACGAACCCCACTAAAACCTGAGGTGAACTCATGTGATACTGAAGGGTAAGCAGTTCCTGCTCCTCTAGTGACACCCGTCGGGATAATCTAGTTAGAAAACCGGTGATAAGTCATGAATGAGGAAAGAACCGGGAAGTGTTTACGACAAGTGAAACATATCCGTGGTCATTAATTTGTGACACAAATATTCCATAGTGGTCAACCAAGTCATAGTGGCGACCGTAAAACTTTCGAAGTGATGACTCTGTCAAGGAAATCCTGATAGGAAGTAGCTTTGTAATATAATTCGATTGATAGCACCAAACAATTTATAAATTATTGTAAATGTATGACATGTGTGAGTACGTGACATACATGTATAATGAAATACTCTGTCTTTTCGATATCAGTGCAGGTCAAGCACGTTAATCTTATAAAGAGTGAACGACACATTGCATTCAGTCGTTCACTTAGACAATACACTGGGACACTTTCAATGATTTGCACCTGTTTGGAGATGCTATGAAAACATTATCATGTGCATACTTTCTGGTTTAGGTTTGGTTTATGGTTATTTTACGCCACTTTCAGCAATATTTCAGCTATATCATGGCGGTCAGTTTTATTGGTGGAGGAAATCGGAGTACTGGAGAAAACCACCTGCCTGTCACAAGTCACTGTTAAACTTTATCAGAAAATGTTGTATCGAGTACACCTCACCATGAATAGGGTTCGAACTCACAACCTTAGTGGTGATAGGCACTGACTACACATGTAGTTGTAACTCCGACTACCATACGATCACGACCACAACATCCCATCATACTTTCTGACTTTGCTGTGCTTTTGAATCGGACATGTACTCTGGAAGCAAACATATGACGTCATGTCTTTACTATTAAATGTTTACGCGGTAAAGATATCATGCATATGTAGTAGATGTTAAGCTTATGCTTGTTATACACAGCAACGTTATTTTACACGATTAACAGCAATTTTGGAAATAAAAAATAGTTACATGCCCCTTACTGTGTCCGTACATTGCATATACATTGCATTTTTTTTAAAGCGAATGTCTAATGACGCTATCACTAACCTATCTGAAGTCTCACCTGCTCTTAATAATTATAATAACCCCACTCCTGTCATTGATAATGATAATTATAATAACCCCACTCCTGTCATTGATAATGATAATTCTAATAACCCCACTCCTGTCATTGATAATGATAATTCTAATAACCCCACTCCTGTCATTGATAATGATAATTCTAACCCCTGATGGTAAAATAAAAACCTGGGCTTAAGTATTTTCTTCGCATCAAAAATCAAAACATACGCTAATGTCACGTAAACTTGAGCCAAGGTTTTTTTTACCACCATATTATTGTAAAAATTGTGATGACTTTTCGATGAAAAACAACAATGCGATACATGTACTGTTCCTAATTTTCGTGTTAGGTTTATTCCATCTGTGTTCATTTGCAATAATAAAAATGTCCTATCATTTGACTGTGAGACACCTGATCAAGATTATTCTAGAAACACATATCGTACGCACTAAAATATATATCTACAATCTAATTAAACATTTACCAGGAAAAATATGAATGACAGAGAATATTTATTACCACAAACGACATTTTAGATTATTCTAGAAACGCATCAAGCACAGTGAATTAGACATACCACGTTTTTACTATGAAACGTGCTAGCCATTAGTTCAAAATGTGATGCCATTGACTATTTGGGTCGGTATATCAAATCTAATGTCTTTATCTATGCCCGCTAGCTACCTTCACATATTGTAACTTTCCTATTTGTGGTTCTGCATGTACAGAACTTGTGATGTCATATCGTTTCCGTCCTCGGAGAACTTTATTGAACTCTATATCAATATTTGACTATATTGCGCCACAGTAGTCAATTCTTCCGTTCTTACTTACCAACGCAATTTTTATGAAAATCTCTCAAATATGAGGATTGTCATAATTGCGTTGAGCTTGATATTAACAGGAGTTCGCGGTGAGGTATTGCAGGCTGTGTTGGGTGACTGGTCACATGATCCCGATCGTAAGTATGGCATTCCATATTTAATGGGGGGGGGAGAAACTTTTCATAAAAAGATGTGTGTTTATTTTATGCAATATATGTAACACAATTGCTTAGGTAGGCGTTTCCATCTTTCTTTAACCAATAGTATAGTTGCAAAGACGGTTGAAAAATTACGATTTTGATATTTATGGGCGGTTGAAAAATTATGATTTTGATATTTGTGGCGGTTGAAAAATTATGATTTTGATATTTATGGGCTGCTGAACAATTACGATTTTGATATTTATGGGTGGTTGAAAAATTACGATTTTGATATTTATGGGCTGTTGAAAATTTATGATTTTGTGGAACTCTTTGGTATTGAAGAGCATAAACATTCTACATCACACCGTCGAATCTGATTTCTTACGTCATATCAAATAATATTCGCTATAAGTGACACTGATTCTAAAATAGCCGAAGATAAGCAAATAGTGTCTTAGTTAGCGTGCTTGATTCGATTATTGTGGGTTTTAATCCCCAAACACGTGAAACAAAAATATGCTTCCACGCCATTGTGCAATGGATGGTGTCACATGGTCAGGACAATGTGTACGAGTGGAGTGCTATGTCTATATCCATGGACTGTTGTTTCAATGAGCTAGTGCTATAAAAATCAATCCAAATAAGCGCTTTTGTCTAGTATAAAACATGCATCACCATCAACTCATCTAAATCGACTTGGTCATGTTGTTCTCTCCATGTTAAAGTTGACAAATTGCACAAGTTCAATTATACTACTAGCACCCAATCACTCATTTAAATTATATAAATACACCTCAGCAAAAGTTAACAAGCCATTTCAATAAATATTTGGTTTAGTAAACATGATTCCTCAATATATACTTGTTATGTCAAAGGCATCTAAAATATCTTTAATTCAATCGATTGTATGACACAACAAGGTGGTGTTAAGTATCTAATCCCCTCTACTTAGGAATACATAGTGGCGTCAAATATGTATTCCCCTCTACTTAGGAATAAATAGTGGCGTCAAGTATGTATTACCCTCTACTTAGGAATACATAGTGGCGTCAAATATGTATTCCCCTCTACTTAGGAATAAATAGTGGCGTCAAGTATGTATTCCCCTCTACTTAGGAATAAATAGTGGCGTCAAGTATGTATTCCCCTCTACTTAGGAATACATAGTGGCGTCAAGTATGTATTACCCTCTACTTAGGAATAAATAGTGGCATCAAGTATGTATTCCCCTCTACTTAGGAGTAAATAGTGGCGTCAAGTATGTATTCCCTTCTACTTAGGAATACATAATGGCGTCAAGTATGTATTACCCTCTACTTAGGAATAAATAGTGGCGTCAAGTATGTATTCCCCTCTACTTAGGAATAAATAGTGGCATCAAGTATGTATTCCCTTCTACTTAGGAATA
>MJUT01013070.1:103708-132168 GCA_002080005.1 Gigantidas platifrons
CCAATATGGAAATGCCCATGTATTAATCTGTATATATCGTTAATCACTTATTATCAAGGATTTGGCAATGTGACGTCACTAAGTTATAACGTCATATTAGAAAACAGCAATAATACTACGTACATGCGTCCTTGACAACGCTTAGTTACTGGCGATAATTGTCCATCTCACTCTACTAGCGTGAGATGGGAAATTCTCAGATAGCAAGATCAAAGGAAAATACCGCAAAATAGCGATAATGGAGTAACTCGTTTACATAAAAAGAAAGAATGGAGTAACTCGTTTACATAAAAAGAAAGAATGGAGTAACTCGTTTACATAAAAAGAAAGAATAGAGTAACTCGTTTACATAAAAAGTATTCAAAATGCCGAAATAAATTCTTACGAAAGTAGAACACCGAATCTGTTTCGGAGAATTAATATATTTTATTCTAGTTACACCATAATGTTGTATTGTGACAAGTAACATTTATACCACGTTTTTCCGAGTTAAACGTTAAAACTATCGAACCGTGGTATAAATGATTTGTAACATGAAGCCATGCACTATTACATCTAGGGCGTTGATTATTGCACGGCTCTCTTAGAGTAATAAAGCTACAACCCAGATTTAAAGTGTGCAATATCACGTATCTGTGTTTATTATTTCAAAGTTGGTATTTGTTGATTACATTCTGGTATATAAATCGTTAAAAGGATAAAGAAAAATAATGTATTCATTTTATAAATGTAGTTAAAGAAATTGCAAATTAATATTATCAATGAAATAAAAAATCCCAGAAATTGCTATGCACATAGAATTAACCTTGATAATCAAATCACGGCGTGGGTCCATCCACAAATTTACAGTGCATGGATACTTTACCTTGATAATTTGACCCTGTGATACATTTAACAAATAGTTCACGGCACTGAGGGCCATATGGCAGTTTATGGACCGGGATGTCACCCACAAAATATTATATGGATCGAAGCGAAGCTGAGGTCCATATAGTATTTTGTGGGTGACAGACCGGTCCATAAACTGCCATATGGCCCGAAGTGCCGTGAACTATTTGTTATATTATACTTTGCGTTCAAAAACAAGCCCAATTATCTCCCGAAATAAAGACTCGAAAACAAGGCAGTCCACTGCCGGTCCATATAACGTTATATGGACCGGCTGCGCTAACAAAGACAAATAGGGAAAATAAAAACGTAAAGTATAATATTCAAATATAGCAGTAAGCTATATACCATTGATTGAAATGGTCTGGCATGCATTTTTTTGTGAAAACATAACAGGTTGCGGCAAGTTAATGCGATAGAAAACAAAAATCCGTTTTAATAAAAAGGAATCCAACTTATATAAATTAATGTGCTATCCGTCAGACCAATCCTTAAGAAATGTTTCAAGATATCAAAGAGCAATCAGAAATCTTAAATCGCAGAATGATAGACTGTACAATGGCCATGGAAAAGAACAATAGAACAAGCAAAGATAAACAAAACACTACACAGAAAACTAAAGATTGATCAACAGAAACTCTACTAAAGAGAGGGTAACATTATCAATCAGCAATAAATATATAATACTATGAGATACTTTTCAAATTATGAAGAATGATGTCAGTCAAACCGTCCTTTATTGTGTTCAGTGGGTTCAGTTAAGTTGAGAGGTGATTGTTCGTTTTATTGATATTGGTGGAATTGATGACCATTGCTTAAATTTCTTTTGATTATTATTCTAATATCCTATGTGAAAAATTTACTGACACTGATTTCACAAAGAACGTCTTTCAGCAATGTTACACCTGGTTGTTACGACATAGCATGAACATATGCGCATTGCAAAAATTGACTGACACTGTTGTTGAACCATTATGAAAAGAAAGTTTAAACAGTGATGGTCATATGACGTTGGAAATCTAGGCACTGACTTGGGACAGGCAAACAAATGTTGCGGAGTTAAACCGGTTTATAGGATCCTAACCCTTCCACCGTAATAACTGGATCTCTAATGGCAATACATATACAACCAAACGATAAAAAACCTGCACCTATTCACTTCCACTAATAAAAACCCACATATCGATTTTTATGATTTCATTCAATTTTGTAATAGTATGTGCAGGTTAAGTTATTGTTTGCTTATATGTCTGTTTTGACACCGAATGTCCAATCATCAAATAAGGAGGGCTGGATCTCGTTAACGGAACCAACTTCGCCACCTTTTTGTTACTGTCTAAATCTAACGCTTGGATTTCTATCAGCACATATCATGGAATTGTTTGTGTTCAATGCTTTATGTTAAGTTGCTTATTTTATATTGGTGGAAATATTGACTCAATGTTTAAACCTACTTTTCATAATTCAATCAAGCAATCAATTATTCCAGTTTCTTAAAGCTATTACGTATTGCAATATTTCAGCACATAAGCTACTTAACAAGACAATCCGTGAGCTTGGGCTGACAGTGATACCTTTCCCATTGGGCTATGGTGCATCTGACAATACTTTAATGTACCTCCGAGGAGTTCACATGCGATATAAAGATCTCGGTAATCATAGGACACCTTACCATCTTCGACCTCAAGAAAGAAAACCATATAACCAACTTGTATGGTAAGACACTTTTTTTATATAAAAACATACTCGTATAATAAAATGTCTTAATCATCAACATACTGCATCTTAATAGAGGCCGTGAGAGGTTTACTTGCATTGATTTGCTATCAACTTTTGAGTTCATCAACTGATGTAGTTTATCCCAGTCGTGTCCCTTTAGGCTAATTACGGAATATTATTAGGCTGGATAATCGTTTCGTACAGACAGTTTTATAGCATAATAGATTTAGTTAACTAAATACAGCTGCACTATCAAAACTGCTCAGTTAAAAACAAAGTGTGTGGGATGCGGGGCATGTTGTCGTTAAGACATTACCTTGTATATCACTGCCTAGATTGTAAATTAATCTTTTATGTTCGTGCAGTACTGAACATAAATTATAAGTCGGCATACGCATCTGATCCGTTAATGAATAATATATTTTCATTTATTACATACTTAGTTAAAATAAAGGCATTTTTGTATGACCAATATGACCGGAGGTAAACTGTCCATATTTTCACACCCCGGGAAAGTAACCGGTTATTATGTGCCCTTCGTACGTTTCAGACAAAATAAACAACTTCCGGTGTTTACGTCTGCAGATGTCGGAAGTATGTAATAAATAGTTTAATACATGGGCATTTCCATATTGGCCTGGTTATCATCCCTCGACACATATTTGCACTCGACTTTGTCTCAGGCCAATATGGGTGTCTCGGGATAATAACCAGGCCAATATGAAAATGCCCATGTATTAATCTGTATGTAATATCTCAAAATGTTCTTTGCAGGGACGTCTTTGTAAACCATACCGACTATCTTAGACACAAAAGTCTAAGCCCTTTTCATCTTAAAACACATGATGGGGTTGAATTGTACAAACAAAGGTAAGATTAACTGCTATAATGCTATATATAATACCAATAGTGCCAATGTTAGGCATTGACCAGAATACCACGAATTCAATCACTCGGCCACACATTCATATTCTGTCTTGTACGTATTCAATGTCAACTACCTATGCCAAACTATTGAGTGACGCCATGAGAGATATCTCTGATGGAGGATAAGTAATGCCTTCATACTCTGTTTTTTGTTTACAAACATCAAAAGCAGATGGCAAGGTAGACTAGCTTAGCAAAGAAAGTGATATAAATTTGTAGTCCTACAATAAAGGGCAGGAGCTTATTTTTCTACGAGTGTAGAGTTTATTACTGAGTGTAGTCATGCGGAACCAGCTATGTTCACTGTACGGGAAAGTGATACTAACCATATACCACCTAGTTTTAATTACTATACCTACTGTGTACACAGGCGAAAATATTTTAAACGTTCACATTAATTTTGGTATAAATAAATCAGTAGAAGGTCTGTAATTTGGTGTGAATTATCACATTATCATGACGGGTGTCACTAATGGAGCACCTGAATTCAATTCGGATGTTGTAGGGGTTGTGTTGATCAATTGTTTGCTTTTGTATAATGTTTCGTTAATAATTATTTTTCCTTTTTGTCTTTTTTTCTTGTGGTCATTGTATTGTTTGTCCCTCTTCAAATTTCCGGTTCTGATTACCCTTTTGAGATCTTCAAATTTGTCCTGTCTTCTCATGATTGAAATCTTCTATTTCTGCCTAATACTCTCAAATGGTAAATTACAATAATACAAATCAGAGTTGTTTACTTCCTTTATTGTTATTGCTCTCTAAGACATTAATATAAGGTGTCTGTCCAATCCTTTAAATTTGAGAGTAAATGTAGTTTGTGGTATGCGCACAAAATTAGATATCTACTTTTTTGTTATTATTACCTCACAAAGAACATCACATTAAAATATATGCTTATCTACTTGTATTTGGCTCAGTTAATCTAAATTACGAAGAAAACAAGGCAGTATTTAATGATTGATTGATTGATTTTTGGTGTTTGACGCCACTTTCAACAATATTTCCGCTATACCATGGCGACCAGTTTTAGTGGTGGAAGAAGCCGGAGTACCCTGAGAGAACCACCGACCATGGGCAAGCAACTGGTAAACTTTATCAATTTCGGCTGCGAGTCGAGTGCACCCTTTTTTGTAATTTACAAAGCCGGGCGCGAACCCACACCGAATTGGTGATAGGCTTGTATGAGTTGTTAGATCCAGCGACCTAACTCATTGAGCCACCCGGGCCCCTGGCAGTATTTAAAACATTCCAAACCTTTATCATAAAAAGTAAAAGATTTACACCCTGACATGCTCACATAATATTTTTCACCTTTTCAATCTTATTAAATCTCTTTGTATTATTATTTTCAAGTAAGTTGTGTAGCTTTCAACTGCATGCTTACACATTTTTTTTTTCTCTCCCTCAATGTATAAATAATTCTCACAAGTTTAAGATTTAAATCAGCATGCATATATATTTGTTTGTGATATTTGTATGTTTTTCATAGGAAACATATTTTAACAAAAGCATTTGCTTGTTTCTGAATCCTATATTGTAGAATTACTATTGTTCTGCTTATATATGTCAGTTATATCAATGCAATATGTTTATACCAAAATATATGTTCCTTATTGGATTTATAAGTTTGCAGGGCATTATCAAATATTCCTCCTTATCATAATACATGACATCTTCAGATAAGTAGTTCAAGGACTACGATGTCAGTAGTAGTTCATGTGTATGTATAGTACATTGGTCATTATCGTAGACTAATACAATCAAGATGCAACAGGGTACCCGAGCAAGAGGTTATTTCCTTTGTTTTATTTTCTTTGTAAATGTACCATCCCGATACTAGGCAAAGGACTGATTTGACTGTCAAAAGACAATCTGGAACCCTTCCCGCTCGGCTAATAATACACAGCTTCGAATGAAATTGACATGTCGATCACAAAACAACAATACAAAGTCTGGAATGAAATTGATATTTCAGATACAAAGAGCAATCCAAAGTTTGCAATAAAGTTGCCATTCCGCATACAAAAGGAAAACATACATTGACTGTAAAAGGACAAAACGGGGTCAAAGCAACCATATATAGCATGGATTCTAAATGGCGAACCATTCGTCCAAAAGTCTGAAATCTTATTATTAATTAAAAACATCATTGTTGTTATATATTTATTTTTTTCTAGCATACAATCTGTATTTGCAAAGTCGATCAGCACAGAATTGGCACAGTACATTAAAGATGTCAACAGCTTTCTATCTGATTTTGGAACAACGAGTGCAGCATATGCTTTACCTGTCTCTGATCCTGTCTCACCAGGCGAGGCTATGTCCAACTTAAAAACTGTCAAACAAGGAATGAATGAAATACCAAAAAGATTATTGAGTAGATTCAGACATGGTAACCATAGGTATCAAATTATGACATGTATGCGTGCAATTGTTCAGTAGTGAGTGAGTGAGTGAGTGAGTGAGTGAGTGTTGCGTATGGCCGAGTAGGTAATTTTTCAGCAATATCGTGACGAGAACTCACACATTTCGAAGAGATGATGATGATATCCATTTCTGCTAGACCAACACGCTTAGTTGGATTTTTATGATGCTAGTAATATGTACTGATTGCACATGTAAATCTAATTAACATATGATCATGACCACGACGGGCAATATTTATGATATTAACATATGGAAAATTTGATTATTGTTGAATGGATTCAAAATACAACATAATATTGTGCAGAGAAATTCTAAAAATCATTGAAATATCACGTTTACATTGATTTTTAAACGGAACATCATTTACAGAAAACATTTGCAGATTGTTCTTTAATGCATGTTTGTTTTTTGCATTTGAATGTAAACAATTTACTTATTAACTAATTTGATATAGAAACAAGTTAAGAAAAACAATACATATTCTTTTAGCATTAGCATACAATTATACCTAAACATAACTGATATATTTTACTTACACCTAGGCATCGCATTCTGAAAAATCATCATCTAACGGCTTTAACAAAGCAACAGGACGGTGCCTACCTACTTCATTTTGATAAGTTCAAGGTTAGTTTGTATATACTAAGTATTTGATCTATGTAATACGACAAATATTTGTTTGTCTTGAGAGTAATAATTGTGGGTCAACACATTCACAGGTTAGCTACAAATACAGAGTGCCACTCTACGACAAACTATGTATGAACAATTTCACACCATATTAGGGAATGCGTAAGGTTCATCATTGCAGACCATATTGTGACTGTGAAATATGGAACAGCAATGATTGTTGTTATTTTACATAAATGTGTATTTTAGTGTGAAATTGGATAGCTTTTCAAGTTCATTTACATCCATGTCGTTTTTGGCTAGCTGTCGGGGATCGTTATCTCTTGTGATATTCATGACAATAAATAATTAATACAACAAAATGTCAAGCAGTATTATAATATAGTTGAAAACTTATGATGACAGCTGTCTGAGTTGATACTGAAAAATATATGATTGAATTTATTATGCATATACAAATTGTCTTAGAATAATGTTATTAATTATTATCTTATTTTTATTTAACAATGCAAATGAAAAAAAAAATCACATTTGCTAAATTGTAAACTCAAGCGTTGTATTAGAATTATAATAAATGTCATAATAATAATGATATCTTGTAATTTGATGAATAAGTTTAACCAATGCTATATGTAGGTGTTATTAAAGTAATATGTAAATTGCATTGTAGAATCACGCTGTTAGGAACCAATGTGCCAAGAAAGTGATCTTGGCCATTAACAGACTGGCTCTAGAGAAATTAGAATGGTCTGGTCTGAAACAACCACATATATGGGACCTTATTACCAAGTCCGTTCGGGATGCCCATGGTGTCAAGTTTTTCCTTGCCTATGATCGCCCGTGGTGGAGATCTAGTCACTTCTATGATGAATATGCTGTGTCCGACACACCTTTACATCGTACCTATGATTTTGGGACCATTCATGGATCCAACGTGTCCGTCTTAAATGCCGTATACACAGATAATGATGTCACTCTTTGGGAAGAATTGGTCAAGCGCGGTCCAGTAATCAAAGGAACTGAAATGCATACAGTAACACCGGAAACAATAAATGTAATCCACAAATATCTGTCAGCAATCTACGGCATCAATATCCATCAGATCCCGAAACCAATTGGTGGCATCATCGGTGTATGGGATGCTTATCCTATTGGAGGAGCGTGGCAAGAATGGCTGCCTGGTTACATATTTCCTGACGTAGAGAAACAAATGGTTAAACCATCAGCTCACGACGATGTATACGTTGCTTCTAACGCATTTAATTCCAGATCTTTGTCATTTTGGAGTGAAAGTGCTCTAGAGTCGGCCGAGTTAGTACTCAAGCACTTTAATGTGTAATTGCTGGAATGTAGCGATGCTCGTTATTTCAATAAAGTGAAAAATATCAAATAGTTTATAGATGTTTTGAAATCAACATTTCCCAGTCTAGTATTAATGGATATACATAAACATCCCATTAATCCTATAGGTACAAAAGGTCGTGGTTGTGATCATATGGTAGTTGGATTTACAACTTTTTTTTTATGCAATCAGTACCTATCGCCACTAACGTTGTAAGTTGTAATCCCGCTCAGACGATGTGTACTCAATACAACATTATGAGATAGAGTTTGTGAGTGACTTGTGGCAGAACGGCGGTTTTCTCCGGGTACTCCGGTTTCCTCCATAGATAAAACTGACCGATATAATATAACTGAAATATTGTTACGATTTGATATTCCTATAATATTTTATACCATTTTACCATTTCTCAGATTCGGACTTGGCAATACTGGTGAACATGAGCCTCTCTTGCAATGGAAAATATATGTTATGCTATATCGGAAGTGATGATTTAATGAAAAAGAACATAAAAGTATCCCTTGACAGTGATAGATCATGAGTTCGACCCCCAGTCGAGTTAACCCAGGTGTATATCATGATTGGATTCATGCTTGATTCGTGCAACTTGTGACAATATTTCAGTTTTATTTTGATATCAACGTCTTTATGATTAATATTATTTGTATTTCTTTACGAAACCTGGTGCCCTTCATGATTACTATATGTCATTTAACAGTAACAATGACGAGTATATTACTAGTGGTACAGGAACGACTAACACTTCCGGGGTATCCGAGTTCACCCCCGATTTTAAGTTGGGTTCCTGTTCATCAAACTTTAGTTTTCTGTATAGTGTTTTGTAGATGGTCATTTATGTTCTTTGTTCCTTTTCATTTGGCCATTGCATTGCCTGTTGTTCGCTTTACGGCTTTTTGTACCCTTTGGTATCTCCAACTTGTCTTAGAGATGATATGCAAAAATAACATTTGTAGAATTAAATATAGTATAGCTAATCGTAGATTTTGAATATCAAAATAAGAACACGAGTAACCGAAGTACGCATTTTTAGGATTAAACGAGTGGGCGAAACTTGTTCCGTCCACGAGTTTAATCCTTAATGCGTATTTGGTCACGAGTGGTCTTATTTTGATATTCAAAATCTACGATTAGTTATACTGTTTATTGTATAGACTTCAAACAAGTCAAGTGTTGCCGCTTCGATGAAAAAAGTTGGAAATTTAAATGAAGGATGAGTTTCTGAATTTTATTTGAATATGGGCGGATTTGTAAAGTTGGTGTGGACAAATTCATTGCAATTGTGACTCATGTCAGTCCGATTTATCTGTGGAACCAGGCACGATGTTTTATTGTCCGAGTCGTGTGTATTTCATGTGTAATAGAATTCGAACTTAAGAAATGAATCAATGTCCTCAAATGAAACGTCATGAAATCTACCCGACTGGGCTTTTAGTTTGATATGCATTTTCATTTATATTGCCAATATAATTTGGAACATTTGTTTGGACATCTTGAAATTCTGGCATTTCCACATTTTCCATGTCAAAATCATTTTCTTCTAAAAATTGGGAGACTACATACAGCTGCCGTATATGCGTCAAAATAATCAGACATTTTGTTTTTTTTTTTTAATTTTAAGATTGTTCAAAGCAGACGATTTTTCATTGAAAAGGGGTGGTGAAAGGAAACTGACAATCTACAATGCACTTTTAACATTGCCGTTGTTTGTTTATATTTAAATCTCTTGTGTTATGCTAGCGAAATGATTCGATTTAGAATAAGCAAGTGTTTGATTTTAATGTATAAATAAAATGATTCAATTAAAATAATTTATAAAAGTACTACAACTTTATTTTCATTTGTTTAATTGTTTGTTTACAATCATGTGTTTATTTACCGTAACACAACAAGGGACGTAACCACCCACACTCATAGTTGTCTAAAAGCAGTTCTGGCGGGAAAAAACTGATATTTCACATGTGAAATATCGGGATTTATTTCACGGATAAATCTCCATAATTCACACCTATCTATATAATAAATTTCCCTTATTATTTTACCAACATGATCCCTCATCTATATAATGAATAGTTATTATGAACAACGCATTTATGCTCAGAGAATCATGAAGTGGAGCCATCATGCCTTTCAACAGTCCCAAGTAATTTGTGATTTTTTAATGTTGTTTATCTCTAAATGAGCAATTGTCCTGCAATATCATGTCAAGAACAAGCTACATTAAATGGGATGATAATAATGATGATGATGTCTGGTTTGTGCTATGCCGACATCCTTAATTGAAGTTCGCGGATAGACATGTCGCGCCACTCGGACACATTATTCTGAATCCGATCCGATATATCTTTGCGGTTACTCCTTACAGCTGCGTGATTAACTTAGAAGCAGTAAATACAAATTTCATAGTCTTTGTTTTGATCCGATAGGGGTTCGAACCTATGATCTTCCGCACTTGACACGAACACTTTAACCAGTACACTATTGATGCGGTCTCCAGTCCTAGTAAATTTTTGTAGATACGTAGAAATATTTCAAATCGGTTTTTATGTTAAATTATTTTATCTGGTGGTGCCAATCCTGTATTTCCTTATGTACACTTAAATAAAAACACAAACTTTGCAATGACCCATCCAATGACAATACATACAGTACATTTATTGACGTGTTTGCTACTTAGCGTCCACTTAAGAAGATTTCATACATATTCAGGTAAAGATCAAGTTCAGCAATCAATATATTTCTTGACAGAAATACGGGGGGAATGGGATAACCGTTGCCGCGACTTTTGATTACCATTGGAAAAGATTGAAGAATTCGAAAAATTGATGAATCATTTAACATGTTACAGCTGACTCTGAACATGTTACTCACTATGGGTCTAAGTCAGGTTTTGCTGATATAACATGACAGGAAAGAGAGTGGTCAGGTATAAACGTCTTAGTAAGATCATATCATAAATACAGGTATATAGAAACGTGCCGTTATAATGCTTAATGGATCGACTTTTCAGCTTTCAAATATCTCATTTGGTCGTAAATAGTCCATCTTAACATATGAATGGGTGATTTTAAGCTCTGATATACCAGTATGACTAGGCCATGGTTCTACGGACATAACAATATTCAAAATAGACTTATGTGTTTAATTTGGTTTTTAATCTCATAAGAATATGCATAGTTGTTGTACTGCGAATGTATGAATGGCTATATTTCATGCTGAGCGGTGCTTTGTAGACTGCAGCACAACCACCGTATTCAATCTTTCCTCAAGCACGCCCACTCCCACCCATAAACATGTTTTTGTGTTATCCTAGTAGGTTTCTTTACTTTCTGAGTTCCGTGCTGTGGTGTCCGTTGCGGTTTGTCTTTACCTCCAGTTATTTGTAGAAGGACTGTTGCCTTAATTACGTTATTTGTGTTTGCTTGTGTATAGTGGTGTCCAATAAGGGTAATAACAAAATTACCGAACACAGAGCAATCTTCCAAAGGGAAATTCAAAACTCATAAATCAATAAACAGACAAAATCAGTCAACAACCGGGAAACTGGAAAACCGCAATGGTCCTGACTTGGTACAGGCATTTCTAAAGAAATGGTGGATTGTCAGATTTTACGGCGTCAACCTCTCGCTTCCATTAGAGTTCAAAGGTTCCGGTTGTTACTAAAACAGCATATTGTGTTGTGTCATTTGCTTTGGTTTTCTTTGTCTTGTGTACTTAATGTTGCCTGTTTTTCTGACTTTTTCTTTTTTGATTGCGCCTTCGGTATTTTCTAGCGTTTATTTTAACCACGTGTCATGATGTTGAGATCCTTTCTATTTTTTCCGGTGTCGTTTAGTTAAAATACGTTGCACTACATTAACCTTGCTCTAAACGCATTCATCATTGTGTAAAAATTAAGGATTTCCTGGATAACAATTAAATACCCGTAACAAATAAATGATGTGATTGAAGATTAGTCGTTTATATCCGGGTTAAACATATTTTATGACAAATTTAAAAAATTGCTACATATTAAGTGTAAATAGTGTTTTTACTTATAAATCCTTTTTTAGTTTTAATTCAACCCATCTGCTTATTCAAACACGAGCGTACTTGGCATGTACCCCCTCTTAATAATCAACTGATGAGTGTATGTTGTTGCATATATTCCCTATAATAATTTACATAGTCCAATAACTAATTCTAAGGGTTTTACCGAAGGCTACGTGCCGCCCACCAACTGGTGGCTGCCCAAGATCCGATTCGGGCCTTAGATTACAAGACTAATCGTCTCCATGAGCACCCTCTCTTCAAACTTCAAATCATGCATCGGTGACTGCAACCTATTTGATAAGTTTATCAGCAACCAAAGGAATGATGAATGTTTTCATCCGTAAATAAAATTATTTTCACTTGACCGGTTTTCTCCACCAATAAAACTGATCGCGACGATATAACAGAAATATGGCTGGAAGTGGCTTTATAACCCATAAACCTAACCTGGAAAATGAAATACTTTTTTCATGGGCAAGTAATCGTTTTTTAAAACAAAACAACATTTAATTGTTCAAATATATTGAGTCTGAGAACCAGTACTTTGAGTTATATATCGTTGATTAAGTAAGCACAATATCAACCTGATTAAAGTCTTATGTAGAAAACACTCGACACTTTTTTTTATTGAAGTGCATATGCCAAATGTGTGTTATTGTTTTGATTTTGCCACGATTTTTCTATTAGAAGTTGAACAGTTCCGACAGTACGGCATGCTTTGCCTTTTTGTTTTGTTTGTTTGTTTGTTTGTTTGTTTTTTTTTGTTTTTTTATTATTTTTTTTTTGTATTAGCAATTAGGCAAAAGTGACTTTTAACTAAGATATAAAATTATGTAAATTAACTACATTACAGTGACTTATACACGAAACAAACAGTGTATATTCATAACGTGTTTACATTTAAGAAATAAATCATTGTAGCCAGAATGTGTTTTGAGTTTTAGCATGGATTGGCGGATATTAGTACATTTGTGTATATTTAAATTTACTAATATTCGCCAACCCATGTTAAAACTCTAAACACATTCAGACTTCCATGTATTATTTCGATTCTGATATGTCTAATAGTACAAATACAATGGTATACGTTGACTGTAAGACGGTAATTAATATTTACGCTTGCGTACAATGTCACACACAACTTATGCTGCCAAATTCGAGCAGACGATAGTTCATCAATATGTACTTTGACGACGGGAAATTGAGCCACATAAACATTTACGACGGGAAAGTCAGTCGTATTGATGGAGCATCTGTAACAATAATATTGTGTTTGCATGTTTTAAACTGCACGTCGCATATTATTAATTTTGGATATGTTGATTATTTTCAGTGCATATAGATGATCATAGATGTTTAAAACGTTAACAACTGTGTAAATAATTTCATATTGTGATTTTATCACCTGGCTTAAATGTGTAACTTGCGTTTGCTTGCATTTGCGAAAGAAGGACGTCATGTTAGAATTAGAAATACAACATCTAGCTAAAGACTTAAATATTCCCACTTTGTAATGGCGTTGTTTTGACCCCCATGTACGATAGTCTCCACTTATGATATTTTTTTAATACGCAATAAAAATGACCAGGTTTTTTGCAAGGATAAATGAACTTTGGTACAAAAATCAAATATAAAAGTTGTAGAAAGGGGCAAACTCGATACCCTCAACATAAACACACATGACCGATCAAACTCGATACCCTCAACACAAACATACATGACCGATCAAACTCGATACCCTCAACACAAACATACATGACCGATCAAACTCGATACCCTCAACACAAACATACATGACCGATCAAACTCGATACCCTCAACACAAACATACATGACGGATCAAACTCGATACCCTCAACACAAACATACATGACCGATCACTTTCTGGCTTGGTACTGTCACTTCAATAAAAAGGAGGGGCCCGGGTGGCTCAATAAGCTAGGTCGCTGGATTTAACAACTCATACAAGCCTATCACCAATACGGCGTTGGTTCGCGCCCGGCTTTGTAAATTACAAAAAGGGTGCACTCGACTCGCAACCACAAGTGATAGAGTTTATCAGTTGCTTGCCCACGGTCGGTGGTTCTCACCGGGTACTCCGGCTTCCTCCACCACTAAAACTGGTCTCCACGATATAGCTGAAATATTGTTGAAAGTGGCGTTAAACACCAAAAATCAAATCAAATCAAATCAAATCAATAAAAAGGAGCGGGGTTCAACTAGTTCTATGGCCTAAACATTACCTCAACATAAAATGATACGGTTATGCAAGTACATTCCACGTGTGAGTAATATTCCAACCGACACATATGATTACTGACAAAATGATCTCAGTAAATGTAACATGTGATAAATGACATGTAAAGGCAAGACAATAAAAAGCCTAAGAAATGTCATATTATTTCATACTGTAATCACGATATTGTCAAACAAATACACAAACATATCGAGCCTCAAAATTGACAACACAGTATCAGACAGAAACCTGATGTTGGTTTAAAATGTTGCTTTTAGTCTCTATGCGTAGTCCAACGGGTTTACCCTCCTTGTATCCGGATAGCAGTATTCACCCTGTACCTCATCCATCTGGTCAGAAGTCTGATCTGCTCAAGGTTCAGCTATAGCCCGTTCTGATGTATTTCATAACACAATACACTACGGAATGTGTTGTTTCATCGTATAGGGACGACAACTCTGATCTAAATTATTATTTTTGCTTTGTTTTACTACAATTGTATGATAACAGTTATCTACATGGAGTAACAATGTTATTCTCAGTTGTTTTGCAAATGTTCCAAGTGTGCTTAAATTGCTATGTTTTGGTCAATACAATTGAGTTTCAAAAACATTCTTTCATGATTCGTCACCGTATGGACCAGCACCTGCTTTGCAAACTGCACGGACACGAAACTTGTAACACGGTTCTGACAATTCTCTTGTTTCAAACATGCATTCTGTGTCAGTCGTTGTAAATGTTCCCGAATCCTTCTCTTCGTTCGGAAGTCGATATGCAATTTCGTAATGCTGTATGAAATTGACACCGACCTGAGGTGGTTTCCAAGTTAGTTTTGTGGTCCTATGGATATGCCTTGGTAGCTTGGTGATCGTAGGCTTACTTGGTGGACCTGGTGGTACAAAATTACTCGTTATCTCCATCCCTTTCACGAAATATCTCATGACTGCGATATTGTTTATGGGATGTTCAGTTGTGGATAGCTTAACGAGGAATTTAGTATCGGAAGAAGCATTATCTGCTGCAAAAGATGCAAATGTTTTGACCTTTTGTCTCATTTCCATCTTTATGTCTAGGTTTTTGTACCAATGGTCTGCGGTTGGTTGACAGTGTTGATGTTCTTTGTCATTTTGATCAGAGAAAATATAATGTTTCAAGGTATCTATAAATTTGTCGGGTACAAATGGTACGTATACGTGTAGATACACTACAGAATCATATTCAAACAGCTTCGCGGAAACATCACCGGATTTGTCGGCTAAATCTACATGCATTAATCCTTTAAAATACGACTCAAGAATGTTAATTTCGGTTTCTCTCGTTTTCATCCATTCCCCTAGCGTTTCAATATTAAATGGTGATTCGGATATCTTTTCCATAATGTGTAGCAATTCCACTTCATCTTTTTCGCACCCTCTTACTTCCGGTAAAATATGTGTAAGTTGCCTTTGAAAGTTCTGGCGAAAGATGCTAAGATAATCTTTAAAATTGTGTATCGTTTTTCCGATCCGTTGCATGTGTAAGCATGTGGGCTTTGATAATAAATATGTACATTTCCTTTCTAGTGTGTTTAACTCTTCACAGTAATATTGCAGTTCGTTATAAACCCCAAAACTAATTTCTCGTGTCATATTTGATGCCCTAGCATCTAGTTTGTCCAGCGGATAAAGCCAAACACTAAGTGGTACCCCGTTTTCCCCATTTTCTCCTATGTGATTCGGCAGATTTTGATATACCTCTAATGCCTCATAGAAAGTTGTTGGGTTAGACTGAAGTCGCATATCACCATAAAATTCACATGTAATAGTTTCAGCAGTTATTTTCTGACATTCAGTCAAATCGTACCCACACTTATTTTGCACACCAACATCGCTTATAGTTGGAATACTCTTAACAATGAGTTTAAGCTTTGAATGAGCTGCAACGTGATCCTCATTTTCAGAAACATTCTGATCAAAAACGAAAAAAGCTTGAGCTCCATACAATATACCTACAACGACATGTGTTGCTATTCTCTGGTCAAATATATTTGTATATGCTATGTTATCCACAGTCAGGTGATTCATAGTTACTTCAGCAAACTTTGTTGTACATCGATACCTCAAGGTGATACGTGTCTGATTGGCTGATGATGCTTCATCGGTTAAAAATTTAGCAGCACCATCGACACTAATCAGTCCTCCTGCGACGCTTAATTTTAAGCCTGCTTCTACACCTAAAGATATGGCCTTCGTATCAGTAGAATGTTCCGTAATCACTTCGTACTGAGATCTGAGAATGCAAAAAATGAAGAAAAAAAATTATAGCCACAAGCATCACACGTCTTATAAATAATTAATGCATATGTGTTGTTTATATTTGTAGTTAGTTAGTTAGTTAGTTAATTAGTTAGTTAGTTAGTTAGTTAGTTAGTTAGTTAGTTAGTTAGTTAGTTAGTTAGTTAGTAAGTTAGTTAGTTAGTTAGTTAGTTAGTTAGTTAGTTAGTTAGTTAGTTAGTTAGTTAGTTGTTTGGTTAGTTGGTTGGTTGGTTGGTTGGTTGGTTGGTTGGTTGGTTGGTTGGTTGGTTGGTTGGTTGGTGACTATTGCATAACGCCAAATAAGCACTTTTTTACGTAAATCATGAAGAGAACAAGTTACATTCAATGAAATGATAATGAAGTTGCACTAAGGCAACGCGCTAAGCTAGATCTGCTTATACTAGCTCACTGAAACAACAGTCCACAGATAGACATACATGACGCTTCAATCGGTCACATGAAAATACCGATCCAACCAGTATTTGCTCCCAACTCCTTAATGCTGCGAGCTGAGCTGAGAAGCAGCAAAGACCCACCGTAGCCGCAACCATACGGTATTTATTATTTTACTTAGCTTAATGTAACAGAGTTTACACGAGATCACGAGGGGGACGGGTCCAATTAAACGGTTTAACAAAGCCACTTTTTTTGTGCCTGTCCCATGCCAGATCCTAGATTTCCAACTTCATTATGGAGGTGGTTGTTCATCTTGCTGGTGTTGATGGATTTTTTCAGCATAGTTGTTTATTTAGGGTTTCTTTTCGTAACTACAATTGAAAATATGTAGTACCGTCTTTTCAAATAGTGTTCTTGTATATTTCTGTAATTAACTTACCCAGGTTGTTGTCTCTCTAAAATATGTTGATTAAGTTGTTCCGGATCCCATAATTTCTCCCCAGGGATCAGCATATCTCGTCGTCTATCATACAGTGCACCAATTGAAAATGGTTTTCCTAGGGCTGGGAGTTGAAGAACTTCGCTATGCATTTTCGTGTTATCCTATAACAGAATATCATATTTAGAAAACAGTCTAAACCATTTTCCAAATGTCTTGGATTCATTCATGACAGCCTTTTTCAGTTGAAGTTGCATACATAATGAAATTTTCAAAAAAAAAAAAAAAAAAAAAAAAAAACAAAATCAAAACAAAACAAACAACAAGACCAACAAAAGATAATGATTTTCCTCGCCCCCTTTGATAATGATTTTCCTCGCCCCCTTTCTGTAGATTCCAGAATTGTGGTGTTAAGTCGCGACATTTTTCTAACTATTTTGTTTTCTTTTACACAACGCATGGGTTTGGTCTCTATTTATCTTTTCAGTTCCGGTAACTTTGTAATTGTTGATGAAATGATATGTTCTACAAAAATATTTTGAAACTGGGTCCTCTGTTTTGTCAGTTCTGATTTTTGACGATCATTTCGTTAGGAAAAAATGTGTCCTGTACAAAATGTACGTTTAACATATATATGCGAAGTTTGAGATTGTTTAACCGTTTAACCCGGAAAGCCTTTGTATAAATGATTTGTAACATGAAGTCATGCAATATCACATATAGGTCGTTCATTGTTGCACGGCTTTCTGAGAGTAAAACAACTACAGCCCAGATTTAAAGTATATAAACCATAAAACGAAAACGGAAAATAATTCATTCATGTTACGAAGCTGAAATACCGCTCACTACATGTTAAGCAAAAATTAATCAATCAGTCAATCAATTAGAATCATTTCCATTTACTTACTAACGGAGTCTTTCAAATATGTATGTTTTCCTTTCTGGATTTAAAAAAAAAATGGAAATTGTATGCCGTCAATCACTCCGCTGTAGTCATTGGCAATCAGATTTTATGGAAACATGTTAATCATGCTTATCTAATTTTATTTGTCTCTGCAATATTGTGTGACGAAACCAGAGTACCAGTCAAATAGTTGTTGTCCTATAGGTCATTTTTAGAATCTTTCTTTTACATGACGGTGAATAATGATTCTAATGCAATTATAATGTAACGCGTATTTTCATTGGCTATCGCGGATCGAGAGCCGTCAAATCTGCAGTTGACAGGCCTGAAGGAATGCTATATTCACACGCCGAATGCTCTTGCTTGTAAACAATATGGCTGACCCAGATATTTCCGACTATGAATTTGAGTGTGGCAGATCGTGTGTTCGAGCTCCAGTCGGGTCAAACCAAAGTCTATCAAATTGGTATTTCTTGTTTCTCCGCAGCATTAAGGAGAAAGAATAAAAGAGCTTGTGTTTATTGTTATACAAAAACCGAATTCAAATAAAGTTTTCTTATCTTATCTTATCTTATCTTATTGGCTCGTAATCAGAATAATGTGTCCTCGTGGAGCGACATATTTACTCGCGGACTGTTGTTTCAGTGAGCTAGAACTATAAAAATTTAACTCAGCGTGTTGGTCTAGTACAAAGCGGACATCATCATCATCTCATTGCAAATTAACTTATTCTCGCCATGATATAGCTGAAAAATCGCTGAATTAGCGTTAAACAACATTCACTCACTATAAAATCATACGTTTTCATATTTTCTTATTTGAATTATTTCCCCTTATGGGATACAACATGGTTTCCGTTCCATACAAGAGCAACGAATGAGACAAAGAATTCGAGTATGATTTTCTTAAAATTCGTAGATCTTTAAACCTTGCAAAATTCAGATATTAACTTTATAGCTAAATCACAAATTCTTACAACATTTAAATTATATACAGATTATGAGAACAATATATATTTAGTTATTTTCTTTGAATTTTGCATGAAATGAACACTCTCGTGTCTGCATTAATCAGACGTATGAAAAATCAACCACGTGCATGAAGCAAGAAAAAAAGAACACCACGAAAAATGTGAGGATTCAAAAACAAAAATGATCCTCTTATTTTTTTACTATTTTAAAAACGTGAAGAAAAACATATAATGTTAGAATCAAGTCGTAAATGTGCAAATGGTATAACACACATATTAAATAACTAAACTGTAGAATCATATACTTACAGTAGTTTATCAATGGCTATGTTATAGCAGTTAAGAACAAAATAAAAATCATGTACTTATATGTTTTCTTACGATTTATTTCTATTTTTATATGTTGTAAATATTTGCCTTATGGAATTTATAAATACATCCTTATTTAGATAATACGGAAACGTATAAACAACCTCGTCATAATGCAATTTATAAATGAAAACATATAAGTGGTAATTAAGATGCAATAGTTGCCTTATTTAGATCATAAGGAGATTGGATTTAGCAAAAGCAGTTCCGCTTTTTTGTGAACTCTTTGTGTTAAATATTTAAGAAATAATTCATGGCAGCCGTATATTTGTGCTCGTTTAACCATGGGTTGGGCATTTATATTCGATTCTAATATGACGTCCTTCAAACGCTTTGAGTCCAAACCCGTGGTAAAAATAATATATACTTACACCCATTGTAATTTATGACGTCATCGACAATTTATAACGATATCTTACCAATTTTTACATATTAGAATCGAAATAATTCATGGTCCGTGAATTATTTCTTAATTATTTTTTCCCCGAGCGCTAGCGAGGGATAAACTACGAATATAAATGCCCAACCCATGGTTAAATGTACACAAATCTACGGCTGCCATGAATTATTTCTTTTCTAATATGACAAATACGGTAATTTTTATGACCCTAAGACACCTTAGAATCCGCCACACAACGGCCGTTCCATTTAGCTCCCTTCACATATGATGACGGAATCAGCGCAATTTGAGCACATATATTGAATCAAACTCCTATTGTGTGAGTAATAATACTAGTATTCAAATATTTATTTCAATTACTTTAATGACACAAAACAGATTTAATAAGTGCCTCCTCGTCAATACAATTTCACGTGGGAGGTGGCCGGAACATCCGTCGGGGAAAACCACAGATGAGTGCGTTTTCATCGCATATTTTTGTGTATACATGTAAACAAAGTAATATAATGTGTAGTTGTTGTGTATGACCTCACGGAAACGGCCTTGTAGGCTTTTATTCATTAATAATTACATTACTTCCGTTTTTCATTGAAATGTTACAATATGATTGGTTATGAAGTGGTTACATGATTATAAAAGAGATGCTTCAAATCACAATGAAACTCAAACCCGAACTTGCACGGGCCTCCATGACGACGTCAGATGTAAACAATCAATGGCGTAGTAATTTCCAACAGCAAATAATCTAACACAAATAAAATTCAAAACGAAAAATTCGACTATATTAAATTTTGGTATGATTTAAATATAATTATAAGAACTGAATGAATTCTTTTGAAGTTTCATTGGGTATGAAAGCGTTGATCGAACTACATTTTCAACATGAAAAGCGCTTCATTGAAAATGTACTTCGGTCAATGCTTTCATACCTCAATGAAACTTCAAAAGAATGCATTCAATTCTTAACAGAAACTTTTTAAATTATGTTTTTTTGTTGTTTTTTTTTTAATCGATAATTTGAGCCCGTTAATTTAAACTTATTGTATTGTTCATAAAAAAACAAACGGATTAGACACTTGAGCCCGTGCACAGGCATATGCTAAAGTTAAAAATTTTACCAATTCATCTGATAAAAATAAATTATTTTGGTTGTTGAATTGTGAAAATCAGGAGATCTTAAACTCTGTTGGTAGATTTCTTTACCAAAACATGCCCTAGTTACTACTATATATTTATATTTATATTATATGCTTTATGTATTTATAACATGTTCTATCAATCACCAACTCTTTCCCCTGTGTGAGTTTTATATGTGCAATTTTACTATATGTGTAATTTCTGTTTGCCCCTCGTGGGCCCATAATTGGAATGAAATTTATTATTATTATTATTATTATACTGGTTGACGATATATAGGCCGTCATATTAGAACCTTTTTTGTTTTATGTATTGTATGTACATCATATATATTTTTCGTGGTAGTGTGTGGTCTTTATAAGTAAAAGCAAATCAGTGCGGCTTTTTTATCATTTGTTTATGTGCATATTATAACAAGGAGTCATACGATACCAGATTTTCATCATCAGACAATTTCCTTGTTCCGAAACCAAATACAGAATTATACAAATCAAGTTTTTCCTTTAGTGGGCCAAAAGTATGGAACTCACTACCAAATGAAATTAAAACCTCGAAAACTGTATTTGAATTCAAAAACTCTTACAAATTATTAAATTTTTGATAAACTGATTTTTTTAAATTGTTTGCGTTATATTATTTAAAATATGTGAATATGTTATTGTGTTATATATACTTTGCTGATATCTATGTCTATGTACTTATGTATTGTTTTCAGAGAGCCTTATTGAAAATTGGTATAATCCAAATAAGTTACTCTCTCTAAATAAAGATTTTTATTTATTTATTTATTTATTTATTGTTGGAGGTCCACTTACCAGGAGGAGAGGGTTGGTATACAATTAATAGGTTTCACCCCGCCACATCTTTGTGCCTTTCCCAAGCCAGGATCTGGATTCCAACGTCATATGCCGTGGTGTCTTTAGGGTACAGTGTTCAGTTAAGATGAGGGCTGATTGTTTGTTTTGTTGATATTGGTAGAATTTAGTAAATTAGTGAGTAATTGTTGTTTAACGCATATTCAGCAATTTTTCAGCCATATCCTGGCGAGAACAAGTTAATTTTCAATGAGATGATGATGAGGTCCGCTTTGTACTAGAAAACCACACTGAGTTGGATTTTTATAGTGCTAGCTTACTGAAACAACCGTCCGCGGGTAGACATGTCGCTCCACTCGGACACATTATTCTGATTTCGAGCCAACCAGTCTTTGCTCTTTCTCCTGAATGTTGCGAGTTTAGCGGAGAAGCTACAAATACCAATTTTATAGTCTTCGGTTTAGCACGACCGGTGCTCGAACCCACGATCTGCCGCACTCGAGGCGAGCATGCTAACCCTTACGCCACCGATGCGGTTTTGGTAGAATTGATGACAATCATTGTTTAAAATTTTCTTTTCATAATGAAATAAAATATTGTTTAAGCTAAGATCATATGATAATTACACATGCAACTCTTCATTTAAAGGTGTGTCGTCATATTTATAGCGAAATGAGAGTTAATAGTTTTGTGTATCATAACAGTTTACACAATTACTGCATTGTTATGTATAAAATACAGTACTGTTGAAACAAAAGAAGTTACCTGTATTGGATATAACAGGTTTCTTTCTGCGGTTTATGGTGATTAACGCCACTTTCAACAATATATCAGTTATATCGTGGCGGTCAGTTTTATTGGTGGAGGAAACCGGAGTACCCGGACAATACCATTGACCTGCTACAACCTATCACGTCTTCTGATGATCTTTTGTACTTCTATGCATCTATATAGATTCTCCTTCAGCTGTTCGTGGGTTACGATATTTCTCCACTCATGAGAGTTAAATTAAAAATTTTAACAACAAGCCGTCAGGCGAATTGTTAAAATTTTTAATTTAACTCTCGAGAGTGGAGAAATATCGTAACCCACATGGGCAACTGAAGGAGAATTTGTTTCTCCCATTATTTAACACGAACTTTATTTCAAAATTTGAAATTAATGCAGGGAAAGGCACGATACATTTTAATTCTCTAGAGGATTACATATAGAGTATCCTTCAGTTGCCCGTGGGTTACGATATTTCTCCACTCAAGAGAGTTAAATTGAAAATTTTAACCACTCGCCTTACGGCTCGTGGTTAATTTTTTTAATTTAACTCTCTTGACACGGCGAGTGGTTAAATTTTTTATTTTAACTCTCTTGAGTGGAGAAATATCGTAACCCACATGGGCAACTGAAGGAGAATTTGTTTCTCCCATTATTTAACACGAAATTTATTTCAAAAGCCGTCAAACGAATCAAACGAGTCAAATGCGGGGTAAGGCACGAGACATTTTAATCCTCTAGAGGATTACAGATTTTTCCACCATTGGTTCGGCGGGGTTAAAACGCCGTAATAATGGGAGAAATGATTATACACATGCCAACTTCTGCGTCACAAAGAGTAACTTAGTCATACATAATAATAAAATAATAATTCCTTTAACAAAATGCAATCTGATTAGATCTCTAACGTGTTTTCCCTTACTCGATATATCGTGACGTGGGCGAGTTGAGGAAACTCCATAACGAGTATTATGTGATTGACCTTAATTTATAGTACTACATGTATTATAATGATATAATAAATATAATGTAGACATGAACTTTTTCCACCAATCGAATGGTTAGTATTATGCAAGAAAAAGTTTAATAGCACTTTCGAAAACTCACAATCACCATTTTCATTGGTTGGTTGATAGGGTCACTCGCATTTGACCTTTAATAGGGTTTCCGCAGATCTCTCACTCGGCAACATATCAGTAAAAGGGAGCAAGTGAGATATCAGATTTAAATCTGATGGAACAAAATGTTGGTAGATAATATAAGAGGGTTCAAATCTTGTCTGACACTTATCATTACTAACAATATGTCAGTATTAATTTTGCATGTGTAGCTACGGACTTCTAGGCAGTGTAATACCAGATATTGGTACTTGTCGGTAAGAGATTACACCTCCCCCCCCTTTTCCCCGAGATTTGGTTGCAGAATAGTTACCTTATCAAGCGTACCCGATGATGGTTTTTCCAGAAACTCGTCGTGAGCACCACATTTGATATGTACGTTTGTATTACTATTATTACTGAGTCGATACCTCTGCTTAGTCCCCGATGGTGTCATTCACCCAGTAATCAGTGTTCCGATACTGGTATGGTTTATTATATACTTCTCCCATTATTACGGCGTTTTAACCCCGATGAACCAGTGGTGGAAAAATCTGTAATCCTCTAGAGGTTTGTGGTTAAAATTTTAAATTCAACTCTCTTGAGTGGAGAAATATCGTAACCCACGGGCAACTGAAGGATAATCTATATATTCATTATTGAAATGTACTCCTCTCATATCTATAAGTGAGTGTCGGCAATTTACTGACATATGTTGAGCATCGGTATGACCGCATCATTTTATAAAGAATGGAAGCTTAGGCGTATAAATCTAGTGTAACTCCGTTACTTTATATTGTTTTTTTTTGCTTGAAGTACTTGTTCAAAACAAGAAAAGTGTGTGGTCATATATATGTGTGTAAGAGGTATAGATTTGCCTCTGTTTCTGCGATTTCTCCAATTAGATTTTTCTCATGATTTCAAAGCATCTCCAGATACAATGGGTGGTAGATTGCACATACAAAAATATCAATAACAAGGTCATCAAAATGGCAGGCGTTCGGCCATCTTTCCTTTTTCAACAAAATTCCCGTGCATCGGGCTATGTAATAGATCATTGATAATTTATGCATGACAGCTAATTGAAATTAAATTGTACTGTTTGATTACAAGAGTGAATAGATATGTCTTTAATTTAAAGGGGCATTATCTGCCAAATCGTAAATGTGTGCTCCCATAAAAAACTATCAGATATGATTGATACCTTAAAACGTGTTTTTGTAACTTATGAATGTTATGAAATGTACGCGCATCGGGGAAAAAACGTGGAACTGCTCGTGTTTTGAGATCAATCAAGAAATGGATGCCATCTTATTAATTATCGACATTGTTTAGAGTTTGTCGAATCGTCATTAAATCAATACAACAATGCACTTATTTCTTATTTTTTGTGAATCTGCTTTTAGTCGGTGTTAATTACGGACAAAGAACCATGCACGTTGGCAGTTAATAAGCGACAAAATACAAATTATTCGTTTATACCTGTCACTAGTAAGGTCAATTGCATACGGAAAAAGTGAGGTCAAATTATTTGCTTGCAAGCAAATAAGTAATCGATGGTAATTTTCGTTCTCAAAGGGTGGAAAGTGGTCCGATAAGCTCTTTAATGTGAAATATTTACCTTTATTTCATCATTTTAAAACTGTTTACCAATTTCCAAAGCATATATTTGTTTGGGTCAAAATCGTAGCTAATGCCCCTTTAACTTATAATAACGATATAAAGTCTAAGAACTATGAAAAAATGGATACATGTAGAAACCGTGTAATAATAGACATTTAAATTATTTTCAAATGTGTACACTTTAATACATGTAGGAGTTACCAAGAGTTGTCTCTCTTGCAACATATTGTTAAAACATATTACACCATGGAGTGAGTGTTTGTTTTTTAACGCCAATTCAGCAATTTTTAGTTGGATTTGTATAGCACTAGCTCACTGATACAGTCCGCGGATAGACATGTCGTTCCACTCGGACACATTATCCTGATTCCAAGTCATCCAGTCTTTGATCTATCTTCTTAATGCTGTGTGCTTACCGGAGAAGCAACAAATATCAATTGAATACTAGTAGTCTTTTGTTTGAACCGATTGGGGCCCCAACACACAATCTACGGCACTCGAGGCGAGCATGCTAATCATTACACCACCGATGTAGTTATCCAACATTATACCTAGCAGTATAGGATATGGGTGTTTGAAGTGTCTTCCATATTATACAATAAAAATAGACGATCTTGGAAATACCTTCAATATAATGCAATACTTATATGTGAAGTGTTTTCGGTAAATTGGGCAATAATTTTGTCAAAAGTGTTCATAACATTATTACATGCAATCATATATTTTATGAATATATTGTTCTCAGAAGCTACTAATTTCTTTCAAACAAATAAAATATATAAATGCAAATTAAATACATGTATAGCCGACGACAACAAGGACGCATTTTTTTCTGAGATTCAAATTTACATAAACACAGTCGTTCAAGGCTCTTAAAAATGTCTGACAATAAACTTAATTTTTTTGTGGTTTTATTTCATTTCATGTACAATTGCATACATTAGCTTTTACCAATATGACATTTGTGACTTTTCTTGTGTGCTTTATTTGCAATGCTAGTTGAGCAGACGGCAATTCAGTCTTTGTCGTAGCTATATATAGCATGTCATCTACACAGAGAGACATACCCGGATCTTGTATTGGCCGGATAGGAACTCTGTCAATACGGCCTAAAATCAAGTCTTGATGAAAAGTCAATGTTGACTTTCCATTTGTTTGTTTGTTTGTTTTTTTTTTTTTATTGTTTGTTTGTTTTTTGTTTTTTTTTACTTTAAATCAAAGCTTAAGTCACGACCACAACGGCTCCAGCTTTTATTTAGTAATTGGGAAAATGTGATCATATCATATGATGCCTTTTAATTCAAATTTTCATGTACATAAATATAATGATCTCACATCGCTAAGATGAGTGAGCTTTAGGAGTATTCTCTGCAGCCCATCAGGGCTAACACTGGATTCAATTGTGCATTAGGCATCCATCAAGATTACTCGTCGCTTTTATTTTGTGAGTACATGTCATTTAATCCGTGTTAAGCCATTAATGCGATTTAATCGCGAATATGAAAACGTGAAGGCGAAAACGCGAAAGTATAAATACTTTGTGAAAATTAGAAATATAAAGATACGGAACATTCAGTTTCCATAGCTAAGCCATTCTTATAGGATAATATTGCAATGATAGGACATTGAAATGTAAAGAAAATAAAAATGATTAATGAAGCGTTTGCTTTGCAAAAATTGTATGCATCAATACTGTTTGTTGTGGTAACTAAATGTTTTAGCTAATGTTTGTTTGTTTGTTTGATTGTGCTTAGCGCAACGTTCAACAATATTTCAGTTATATCGTGGCCGTCAGTTTTATTGATAGAGGAAACCGGAGTACCCGGAGAAAGCCGGATTCGAACTCGCAACGTTAGTGTTGATATACACTGATTGCACAGGTAGTTGCAAATCCAACTACCATATGACGGCCCTTAGAAAGGTATTGATATGCATTAATATTCAGAGATAATTAACCAATCAAATGGGCGGAAAATTTGGTCAAGTACATAAATGGCCCATCGTGTTGATAAATTGGATTTAAAAGATTTATAATAACGAGTTCTAAACTAATATGTGAAGCTAATACAATCTTTATCAGGTAAAAATGGTGTTAAGTGAGTTTCAGTTATCGCTTGGCTAAAAATAAAATGCATTTGAGAATTAAGTTACCTCAAAATAAATTGAAAACAGATAGCTAAAACATCTATACTTTAAACTCCATTATATTTTATTTTTTTGCACTTTATATATAATGCTAATAAAACTGACCCCCACGACATACAAAATGTAACTGTAATATTGTTGAAAGTAGCGTCAAACACCATCAAATAAAAAAAGTTGAGCAGATGGCAGTTGTTATCATCTGCATATAGAGATATACTAAGATCTTGTATTGGCCGGACAGGAACTCAGTCTATACGGACAAAAATCAAAACTGGGTGAAAATTCAATGTTGACTTGCAATTTTAGGTTTGTTTTTTGCTTTAAATAAAAGCTTAGTTCTTTAAAATATTTGTGTGTAACAACATTAAGTAAATATTACTTGAAACGCTATTTTATTATTTTGTTTTTCTCTCATAAGATCTATCATAACAACGTAATAAAGAACTACACAATTATAGACATCTGGTTGAGCTTTTGATTAGTCATTGGGGAAATATGATCATTGGTCAACATGTATAGCGCCTTTTAATTAAAATGTTCATGTACATATCCATGGTCGTCGGAAAGGGGGGTGCGTTGGGTGCGATCGCACCCCCTTTCCACAAAAAATAAAAAAAATTGTGAGTCGGAAAACCGCAAACCAACATTTTTTTAAGGATGGCCTTATGTAATGATCTAATTCTATGCATTCCTCATTTGAAGGCGCAAGACATGAATTACTTCCAGATTTAGAATTAATTCGCAATTAAAGTCAAGTGTCCAATATCATGAATATAAGATATATAATTTGAGCAAGAAGTAGCACTATATTTTCAATTAATAGCATCTACGTACTATTGTTGTCACTACCGGAACCAGTGGCGGATTCATGGGGGGGGGGGGGG
>MJUT01013070.1:137059-161090 GCA_002080005.1 Gigantidas platifrons
TTTTTTTATATTTTGTTTTGTCCTCTTTCTATGTGTTGTGTTCATGGTTTTAGTTTTCTGTGTTGTTTTTTTATATTTTGTTTTGTCCTCTTTCTATGTGTTGTGTTCATCGTTATAGCTTACTGTGTTGTGCTTGTTGATTTGTTTCCCGTTCCTGTTCTGTTTCTTGTGCCCATTCTTGATTGTACCTTCGGATTTCTCTACAGTTATATGTTAATACATTTTAGTAATTGCAATTTATGGCATGCATTAGTTTCCATATCATAACAAATAAGATTACCGAAATTATATCAACGAAAATTTTTTTGATAAAATTATAATTGATGTCTATAAATAAATACTGACATTGAATAATGGAATGCTAATAATGTTAGTGAAAACATTATTACATGATTAATAATTTAGTACATAGAACTAATGCTGACATAATGCGTTCGTTAGATTTTTACCATTTACATGGTACTTTATTAGATTACATTCAAAAGTATTCAATATACCTATATCAACTCACTAACACATGTCTATTCCGTACAAAAGTTAATGTTCAGCTTAGACAGCTTGGATCGTCTATTGGTTTAAATCTGATCTCTCGTTTGTATGTACCGTATAGGTGGTAGAATGGTTAGCGTGCTCGCCTCGGGTGCGGTTGATGGTGGGTTCGAGCCCCGATCGGGTCAAACCAATGACTATAAAATTTGTATTTGTTGCTTTTCGGTTAAGCCCGCAGCATTAAGGAGAAAGAGCAAAGACTGGTTGGCTCGGAATCAGAATAAAGTGTCCCAATTCGACGATATGTCTATCCACGGACTGTTGTTTCAATGAGCTAGCACTATAAAAATCCAGCTGAGCGTGTTGGTCTGGTACAAAACGGACCTCATGATCATTTCCTTGAAAATTAACTTATTCTTGGCATGATATAGCTGAAAAATATTGCTGAGTTCGCGTTGAACAACAATCACTCACTCACTCATTTGTATGAATAACGTTCCAAAAATGTCACATTTAAGAGAAACGACTCGCCGGCTCGAGTTATATAAATCCAAGACCGTAAATGTGACGTTAATATATATATATATATACTCTGTCTAGAACCTGAGTAACATATAGTATAGCTGTATAGAGTTTGCATATACATACATATTTACATGCAGAGATCTGATCAATAAGAGATATTTCCGATCCTTGTTCCATATGTATAAGGCTTTAATCTTTGTTTTTTCATTTCATCATACAGATAAATGGCAACTGATCTATCAAAGACAATTAGTGAGTGGTTGATTAACTGCGTATGAGCAGCATATCAATCATAGCATGGCAAAAACAAGTCATAGTTGATGAGGTGCGCTTTGTACTAGACCTATACAGTTACTCATAGTTGGATTTTTATTGTGCTTGCTCAATGAAACATCAGTGGTTAGGGACATGTCGCTCTTTCTCACTAATGATGCGTACTTGGCGGTGAAGCAACACAATTCAATGTAGCAATCGTTGTTTTGACCACACCCGGGCTAGAACCAGTTATTTACTGATATAGGGGCGGTCACACTAATCATTACACCACCGATGCATTTGAAGCCGAAGTAAATATGATTTTTCATTCGAATAAAACATTAAATTATGAAAATGATCATCGGTGAATTTATCGTAATAATTGCGACTTTGATGATATAATTAAGGTCGTACAGAATGGGACGCAGATGAATACAGTACAATTGAATAAGGACGATCTGTTTTATGAATGATACAAATTAATATCGTAATATCACAGCAGACTGCGGGCTTTTTACGCTAACTATGTTATGAACAGACAGTCAGATGTTTTCTTTATTTCATTTGTCCTACAACTAGTGAGTCAGTACTTCCTTAATTCGAAATCGATATATCAGAACTAGATGCCTCGGACGCAAAACGAAAAATAGCAATGTCTGCAGGAGCCAGTATGATCATAATAAGAACGTACATGGTCAGTTCCGTTGATCGAATGTGAATGTGGTAGACTAGAACATCTTATTCATAAAAAGTACAGACAATAATATAATAAATTAGAAATAGAAAAAAGTAGAAGTATAAATAACTTTGGACAGATCCAATCACCGTCACATAAAGTGATCGAACAAGTAGAAAACCTGATTTAGCGATATAAGACAGGACTGCACGCATCTTATTGGTCAAGTGAGTAACATTCTATCAAAGAGGAGGAAATCGTATGCATATAAGCTGTAAATATATCGTTCCATTAATTCGATGACATTTGTTCAAACAGGAAACAGCGACAAATATATACGAGCATGTCAATGAACATTCCACGTCATTTAGATTGAACCTTAGACTCGTGTTTATACAATAACTTTCAGTCCGAATGAATGTAGATTACATTTCTCAAAAACTATTGCAATGTTTATATATTTGTGACTGAAGCACAAATCTTAACACGAACAATGAGAGATTATTCAACATTACACTTGGATACAAATCCAAGTAAAGAAACAGTGCTTTTATTGCATTTCACAGTCATAGTAAGGTATCCAATAATGGGCAAATCTATGTGTTGAGTGTGAAGCCACCCCCCCCCCCCTAGTCTGCAGTGGAGTGGCACTTATCACATCTACCGATAAACGTTACGTCTCTGGGAATCTTTGTTGTTCCGATGTTATGTGGTGATATAATTTTATATCACACATGCGGTGCTATCAACAAGAAAATTAATAAACACGGGTGAATCAATCTTACAAGTATCGTTATCGTCACTGGAATGGAAGTTGACAATGAATGCAACCTGAAAAGGTAACCAGTCTGACAATGACGAACAAATAGCAACTGTTAACGGGTAATAATGGACCCGCGTAAGTCTTATAGTATTCGGTTTCGACGATTTCTGTAGAGTTGCATCTCGCTTATGAAAAAATTTCCTGTTGTCCATATCTTTACAGATACATATGGTATCATTTACCTGTACTTTTACTCTTCTATATTGGGATTATGAAATATATTTTGTACCCTGGCTTGGATAGATCTGCACAATCATGAATATATCACTATGTACACAATAATTTACAGCTACCCATGTAATCCTACTCTCCGTCACAGGAGCTCATGACACGAAATTACCACCCCCTATTTTAACCTTCTGATATTATTTCATCTCTTTTTATATTCTACATTTCATTTTGTGGATAGTAAGAGTATATAGGGCCGGCATATCCAAGTTGTTGTTACCATAAGATTGTATGGATATATTGACACGAACACGATAAATTAAGGAAACAAAGCAATTTTATTGAAAATAAATATGTAAACAGAAAGTTTTAAAAAAATGCGGGTAATGAGAGGCAATTACGTGTCACGAATGCCTGTGCTTTCCGTGGATTTATATCCAATGCCAACTTTATCGATAGTACAAATTTATCATCACATGCCAATACAAAGGTCATTGTTAGTCAGCACAACATATGCTTTTGTTACAATGTTAAATTGTGAGTTACGGAATGTCTGTTTCACAGGTCACCACCGGTGTGTTCCTTTTGTCGTTGTCGCTCTCCCGTCCTGTGGTAGTTCATGATAACTTCAAATATGATTTATTATCAGAATTGTAGCGCGAGTCATAAGATGGTTGCGGTAAGTGAAGCCAGAACCATTTAGCCTTCGGAACATCTGAGCGGTTCGTGAGCGGGAGTCATAAGATGGTTTGGTAAGTGAAGCCAGAACGTTTAGCCTTCGGAGCATCTGAGCGGTTCGTGATCGGGAGTCATAAGATGGTTGCGGTAAGTGAAGCCAGAACCATTTAGCCTTCGGAGCATCTGAGCGATTCGTGAGCGGGAGTCATAAGATGGTTGCGGTAAGTGAAGCCAGAACCATTTAGCCTTCGGAACATCTGAGCGGGAGTCATAAGATGGTTGCGGTAAGTGAAGCCAGAACCATTTAGCCTTCGGAACATCTGAGCGGTTCGTGAGCGGGAGTCATAAGATGGTTGCGGTAAGTGAAGCCAGAACCATTTAGCCTTCGGAGCATCTGATCGATTCGTGAGCGGGAGTCATAAGATGGTTGCGGTAAGTGAAGCCAGAACCATTTAGCCTTCGGAACATCTGAGCTGTTCGTGAGCGGGAGTCATAAGATGGTTGCGGTAAGTGAAACCAGGACCATTTAGCCTTCGGAACATCTGAGCGGTTCGTGAGTGGGAGTCATAAGATGGTTGCGGTAAGTGAAGCCAGAACCATTTAGCCTTCGGAACATCTGAGCGGTTCGTGAGCGGGAGTCATAAGATGGTTGCGGTAAGTGAAGCCAGAACCATTTAGCCTTCGGAACATCTGAGCGGTTCGTGATCGGGAGTCATAAGATGGTTGCGGTAAGTGAAGCCAGAACCATTTAGCCTTCGGAACATCTGAGCCGTTCGTGTTGCTCAATCTGTATTAGTATTTTGTGGATCATTATTTGTCTTTATCACTTTTGTCTTTCTTTCGTTGCATTACTACTTCAAATTACAACAATGGCGACTTGTCTTATGAAAATCATCCATCAGAGATTGAATCTAGTATAAACTGTGATATTTGTTGTAATAAATATATAATATAGTGAACACCACGCAATCCTGGAATAACCTTCATCATGTATCATTAAAGTGTAAAGATTAGAACGTCAAAAGAATTCAAAAGATATTGAGAGCAAGAATAATAGAATCTAATACCTGTCATCGGTGTTTGATTATTTTTCTTACACAGACATCCCCCCTCAATTTGTTTTTCTAGTGTGTATATTCGAAGACGACCGCATCACAACCATCAACGACATAATACGCAATGTGAAAGAAACACCAAATCACGAACGCTTTAAATTGTAATAATATTTAAAATTCGACTTTCATATCACAATAAATATAACAATAGTAAAGAAAACGTTTGTTTTTAAACGAACAAATCAACACAAATTGGTATTAGAAATGTATGTCATTTCACTGTGACGTCAATAACTCGGTCAGTTGATTGATTCAGTGAACAGGAAATCGATAACTGTTGACAAAATTCATACGCAAACAAATGATACAACATGAGTTTTAAAAGATAGATTATATAATTTGGCTACCGTTATATTTTGTGAAGCATATTTTGTTTTAATCACATCTACAAACAATATTAACAAAGGATCATGTGCAAGCAGAGTTATAACACTGAAAAATCTTGAAGCGACGATTAATTTTGGCGGGTAACAGGGCGTGTAGCTGGTCTTACACCGGGGGATGTAAGACAGAAAAATCTTTTCCCGTGAAAATTGAGAACCACTTTATCCTCTGTGTAAGAAAACTAAATCCATACAGAGGATAGCAAAACAGCTTGAATACTACCATTTCTTCATGCTGTTTTCATAAAAATAATATACTTTATGTTCAGGGATGTTTAGATTTTTGAAATAATCATATGCTTTATACGCATGTATATATGAACAATGATGGACTTTTTTTTTTTTTTTTTTTTTATACATATTTCCATTTGCACGAGTGATGGGTCCCCTTTTATAGACACATAACATTATGGACAGCAAGTAATGTCATATAATTTAAACATTAATGCAGGGTTGTCTTTTGCAAGAACGTCCCTAGTTGAATGACATTAACCAAATACAGAATATATTATACTAAAGTTGGGACCGATCATAATAACATTGTAGATATCAAATTTAATGCACACGACGCGTTTCTTGAATAACATTCATCAGGTACGCTACACCCAAAGCTAAAATGTATGAAAGCCAAATGATTTTAAAATATTTGGGAGTATGAAAAGGAAAGAGCCTAACTAGGATAGACAAACATCTGCTAATGTCACTTAAAGGGGAATTTGCGGTAGTGCCTACCGACAATATTGACGGAGCTTATCATAACAAATTCCCGTTGATATGAACAGCATATTTATGAAACTGTATGTCACATGACCAACGTGACCTAAAGGTCACATACCTCAGAAATTTGAATTTTCGAAGTGATTTTTGCCGTTTTTAGACTGATGAAGAATATTAATTTTTAATACGACTGAAAGTTTGGGAGGGTGAAACACTAGTAACCATGTCTGTCAAATATTTTGCTCCAAAAGTAATTGTGAAACTGTGTATCATTGATTTTTCCTCCTCGAGATAACCATGGCCAAAACAAAGAAGAATCTGAAGGTTTGTTCCGACCACAGCCATTTATACCCACAGTCCCGGTTTAAGGCTGCAGGAAGAGAATCGTAGTTTTAATAACAATTACATTACTTAGCAACTATAAATTTCTATCAAATTTATTTAATAAACCATATCAGTGGCGTATCACTGAATACTGGGTGGATGCTATCATCAGGGACTAATAAGTCCACCAGCAGAGGTATCGACAGTGATAGTAATGAAAACGGAGATTAATATCTTATCTATATGAATAAACGTTAGAGAAAACAGAAGTGAATCGAAAATGGACAATCCAGAGACACTGACAACATTGGGTACAGAAGAGAAAGGAAGAAGACAAACGCAGCACAAAAACACAACACAGAAAACTAAACTGATGAGCAACACTGAAATAAGAGCGTAGAGACATGATAGGACAAATAGGCATGTGCCCTCCTACAAACAACTGGGTAAAGCTTCATGAGCTTGGCTTGTTAGTAGCGGTCGATTCTGATAATACATAATGGCACGATCATATACGCCATGCATTTTATCCCATATACTACGCATAAATACGAATGCTATTTCATTTTCAATATCACAAGTGATTTCCTTACAAATAGCAACTTCAACTCACCATCATATTGATACAAATGACATTTCGTTTACGAAATATCATATTGCTTTCTTTTTGAAACACGAACTCGTGCATGACATTCACCATTTAATTAAGTGTTTAATAATCCATTGATGTCTGTACTACTTCATGATGACAAAAGATCAGCTATAAATCTTGACTCTGATTTATACAATTATAGCACTTTTAATGAAAACTGATGTTATATGGCATTGGATTAATACAAAAGAAGAGAAACAACTACCAGAACTGTGAACGATGGGTGATGCAAAGGTTAGAAATTATTAATGAATTCAATATTTCACTCCACATCGGCCTTGCAGCGTGAGTAATTAACATGGGATTATGATATTACTTCAATAAATAACTGTGTAGTAAGAACGACAAGATATTCGTCGTTTATTCCCAGTATAATAAGCCATTGTTTGTAGTTGTAATATGGTGTTATCGATAATTTATCTTTTTTTTGCCATTGATCTCTCTCAGGTGTATTGCGAATGTCAACGAACTGATTCTGAAAATGATTTGTTATTTTGACGTCACGCAGTTTTGACAAATACATTTTTTGGGGTAGGATTTGCAAAAAAAACATAGAATTTTATGTCACAAAACCCCACAATTTTCTGATTTTTGTTTCGTGAGAAAAATGAATGTTTGCTTGTAATGAAAGATCATAGTCCTACCACATTACAGCTAAATAGCCCGTAAAGGAAATTCTGAAACAGTTCCTGCTGAGTATGACTAGTAAGCAACGATCATAGGCGACATAATTAATTTCCCTTACTCACCCCGTCTTTTCTCCCTACTCTATTCAAAATACCCATATTATGATATTTTCAACAGTGATTTGCTTATAAATTGCAACTTCACTTCACCATCATATTGATACAAATGAAATTCTGTTCACGGAATATCATGTTGCTTTCTTTTTGAAACACGAACTCGTGCATGACAGCAGCGATTTAATTAAGTGTTTAATAAACCATTGATGTCGGTACTACTTCATAATAACAAAAGATCAGCTATAAATCTTGTCTCTGATTTATACAATTATAGCACTTTTAATGAAAACTGATGTTATATGGTATTATATTAATACAAAGGAGAGTAAAAACTGACAGAACTGTGAACGATGGGTGATCTAAAGGTTAGAAATTATTAATGAATTCAATATTTCACACCACATCGGCCTTGCAGCAAGGGTAATTAACATGAAATTTTGAAATTACTTCAATAATTAAGGTGGATAGTGTTAATACTATTTTGTAGAACGACATGATGTCCTTCGTTTATTCCCAGTATAATAATAATAAATCAGTGTTTGTAATTGTAATATGCTGTTATCGGTTATTTATATATTTTTGACGTTGATCTCTCTCAGGAAAATTTTCAATGTTAACGTAAAGGACTGATGCTGAAAATGATCCGTCAGTGTGACGTCAAGTACGGTATCATGTTATTGATAACACAACCACATTAGTTTGGCAGGTCTCGACATATTACGTCTCTGGAATTGAACTAAAACACATATGAGAATGAGGAAGAAATGAGACAACCGAGACAAGACAGCAGACTGTCACTGGTATTGTATGGGAAAATTGATGAAGAAGTAAAAGAAAAAAGACCTTTGTAGAGGCTATAATGCGCCGATTGTTTTCTTCTAAATCTGCAAAAGAAGTCTTAAATGTGCAGGTTGTGTGATATTCTCTATGCTCTCGACTTTGACAGTTTACTTCAGAAACGCGTTTTCCGCATTGAATTAGATATCTACCTTTTTATTCTTAGATAAAGATGTTGATGCTGTAAATGACCTTATTCGTCGAAATAATTCCAAATGCTTACCACAATGCATGTAAATCTCCACATTATATCTTTACTTATTTTACTTACTGCCCGTTACGCCAAATGGCATGTGGGACAGCAAAGCAACAAATGTACGCCACTTCTGCCTGTCCTTTGCCATCTTCTGTAGACTTCCCCATGAGTGGTTTAATTCGTTCATTTCTGCTTCAATGGTACGCCGCCACGTTATCCTGGGCCTCCCTCTGCGCCGTTTTCCCTCTGGTGTCCAGAAAAGGGCTGTTTTAGTGAGGTCTTACTGATCTTTTCTCAAGACATGTCCAATCCATCTCCATCTTCTTCACATTATTTCTTTGGACTCTTTTTATTCCACTATTTGGTCTGTACTCGTGTGTTTGTATATAATCGTTTTTAATTACAATTATATGTATCATGAATTTTTCCATTCGTGCATGTTCATAAATATTGTAAACTACCGGTATTCTGTCCGTGAGAAGACTTTCAGAGGTTACAAGACTTGTATCTGATCCTAATTTGTTATATTCAACAAACATAAATATGTTTTAATTAAACCCTTTTAATGGTTACGTACAGAATATTGGGTCGTGTGAAGTTCTAGCTTTTACACTCGAACAAGTTCTATGATATAATTGGTATGCAAACAGATAAGGAAATGAAACATTGATCATCATTTATTGACAAACACTTTTGTAGTTTGAAATAACGGAATTGATATAATCTGTGTTGTGCCATTACACTCTCGTGGTTGGGATAACGCTATATGTCTAAACACATCTATGACAACGAACTGCCACTTACATAACATGATGTTTTAAACGATAGACTAAAGAGTTTAGCTGTAACAGCGGAAACTGAAGCTGTTATATTGCAGTGGGTTGTTTGAAAGGTGAAATTATACGGCGTCAAGTGGGAGATGGACATGCACAGACTGACAGTATTATTTTCATATTGTTTGCTTTAAACAGGTTCAGACAGGATTTTCGCTCATACAACTTACCTTTGTTGCGTCATAAGGCCAAGTATTCTATACAGATATATCATGTTTGGGAGGGGTATTTGCGAAAAATACCAGTGGAGAGACGAAACATTTTACAAGCCGAATGGCGAGGGAAATTTAGTCTCAAGATTTGTATTTTTCGCAAATACCCCTCCCAAACATTATATATCTGTTTAATTACACCGACTATTATTTAGAACACTGACTAAATAAATAATACCTTTTGTTTGTCGTTTCAGGACCTAACATGATGTATCTGTTTAATTCTACCGAATGATGTTACATAAAACGCACTACTGATAACGTTTTACAAATTTTGTTACAAGCGACTCGGTGAAGGGTAAAAACGGAAAATACGATTTTGTAATAAAACGCACAACTGATAAAGTTTTACAAATTTTGTTACAAACGTCTCGGTGAAGGGTAATTGTTAGGCAAATACCCCGACAATGGCGGAAAAGCTGAAAAAAACTAAGAATTGGTAAAGAAAAAAATACCCCTTTCATCAACCAAACAGAAGACAGCATTCTGATATAAGGTGTAATTAATAAGCAAAACTTTTCATCCGGTCAACATAGGACAAATATTCCGTTGCATAAAAAATGAAATTCGGACAAAAATTGATATTCTATTAAAAATTACTTTGTGCGTTGTGACAGTTGTGGATACCATGTTTTATTTTGTCTTTAAAGTCATATCAATTTAAACACATACCATCGATTCTCAACTCTTTCATTATCACATATTTTAACAGGAATATATTTTTCCATTTAAATTATTCCACTTGTGCTAATTTTCTTCCAATATCTCTCTGTTTTTATCGAAAAAAAAAACAGATTGAAAGCTAAATCGAAGAACTAGAAAATCTTATACGTAATTAAAGGGAATTATTGACTTTTATGTAGTATTGACTCGTTCCAGCATTCATAACAAATTTAATTATAGCAAAACCACATTCCGATATTATCAGCCGTTGGGGTGACTGTGTAGTGTCTTATTATTTTTTTGTGGACTATAAAACTGTGTTTTGTGTCAGACTATTGCATAGTGGTTGAACCCTGTCATTTATATCGATATTAAAACAGCGCAATAGTTTATCTCCGTTTTTTTTTATCTTGCAAAAATGTGAACACCTAAAGCCGTATGTTGGCGTTGGACAATTTCCGGAAATTAATCTCTTCGAAATCAAATATGTAATCTGTTTCAGACAAAACAACATGCGAAAGGAAATTTAATTATTCTTTTCTTGTTAGAAAACAGTATTAGACAACCAAAACATGATATCTGGCATTTACAAAAAAAATATATTAAAATACAGACATTTACAAACATAAATATATATATATACCTTCATCAAGCATCGAGAAAGGGAGCTTAATTATGAATATATGATTGTATAGATAAAACGAATCGACAGTTATTTTGTGCTATATTGTTTTTAGAATGGAAACTTACGTTATAAAGTTATGAAAATTTCTCCTATCGATTTTACCAATTCCAATACATATCTCTGAAAGGCACTAACAAGGATATCTGTCATATTTTCTTTTCCATATAGTGTGAGACAAAGCAGTTTACCTTTAGACTAATGGAATTCAACAAAAAAAAAGACAATACTTATCTCTAGGATCAAATGTCAATTTGTCTTAAAGTACTTGATACAAAATACAGCAACCAGGTCACGGAACGGTAGGACATCGATATAATTTCCCCAGTATAGTGAGACATTCATATCCTATCGAATAGAGCAGTCACATGTTGATTCAATCAGATTTAATCGTGAATGGTATTGTTCATTCATTGAGAGATGTGTAATGATTATATTACATTTGGAAATGATATACCTGTTAACGTGAGCTAACTACTTCCAGATTAGAATTCACATTGTTTACGTATTAACGTGAAAAGACTACTACTAGATTATATCGTATTGAGGTATGAGCATTAATGTGAATTGAATGCATCTGGATTAAATAATTTTGGGCCTGTTTGCATCGTAATACGCTTTAATGTGAGATAAATGTATCTGGATTAGATCGCATTGTGTCTATATATATATATATAATATCCGTGTTAACAGAAGTTACTATATCTGGATTAGATTGCATTGAGCCTATTTCTCTATTATACGTATTATAGTGAATGTACTGCATCTGAATTTGAGAGTATTGGACCATTATATATAATACAGGTATTAGCGGAAGTTAACTGTATCTGGATTAGAAAGTATTGGACCTGGTTATGTAGTACACTTGTATAAGCAGCAAAGTCAGTTGTGACTTCCCTGTATACGTTTTAATATGAGTTGATTTTAACTGAAATAGATAATATTTTACCTGTGTAGGTTGTTTCTTGATTAAAAATTATTGGACCTGTTTGTGTAGTATACGTGTTAACGTATATTATCTGCACAACTGGATTAGATGATATTAGATCTGTTTGTATTGAATACTTAACAACGTGAGTTGCCTGTATCTGGATTAGATAATAGTGGACCACTGTTTCATAGAATACGTATTAACGTGAGTTAACTTCACACCTTGATTAGATAATATTGGACTTGCTTGTATAGAATACTTAATAATATTGGACCTGTGTTGCATAGTAAACGTGTTGCATAGTAAATGTGAATTGATTCCATCTGGATTAGAGAGTATTGGACCTGTTTGTGTAGGGGTGAAATGTAATATCTACTCAGTCGAAATACTGCTGAATAATATTTAAATTAGAAAGATCATCACAGCACAGAATGTTGCAATACTAATAAAAGTATTCACTTCATGCCGTTATTGTTAAAAGCAAGTGTAAACATTGCTCAGTAAATAATAGTTAAATTGTATTACATTAATTTTATCATAGTGCCTTGTGTTAATTGTACTTGTCAGCAATACACCGAAGTATCTTTAATTGAAAATAAAACTAATCAAGACTTTTGTTGACAAGAAAATGGAAAGTTGTTTTGATGTCTTGAAATGATATCTTCAGAATAAACGAACCTAGTAAGGATGTAATGAACGAAGAAGGACGTCGTATTACCGTCTTTTGTATTGCCAATTTGAAAAACTGTATATGGCTCCGAGTGTGTGGTTGTTAAGAGGCTATCACATCCGTCGTCTAATACTTATAATGATTGTGAATTAACCATCAGGAAAATTGTTAAGATATATGAATACATCAAGCAAAAATAGCCGATTTTACACGTTGAAAAACAAAATCGATTGTAGCTTTTGATATAACAAGTATTGCCATATAAGGTAATCACCAAGGTCACGTAAATAGATGACCCTGTCGTCGCTTACAGCTTAATGAACTTAATTAAAAATAAAATACAAGTTCTACTATGAATGACAGGAATATAAAACATGTAATGGGGAAGAAGTCTCCATCACCTTACCCTGAAAGAAAGAAAAAACCTAGATTGAAGTTCTCGTGGAATAAAGAACAAACTATTGACTATAGCAAGTCAAAGCAGATCGACATTTTCATCCAGGACGTTATAGAAAAAGCGAAAGAGGATTACTTACAAACTTATATACAGGGAAATGGACAATGTATTGATCATAACTCTACAGGTATGTATATTCTGATTCATGGGCTTTATTACATATTCAAAACTAAAACGATGTTCGGTTCGTCTTTATCCCCAGTTGTTTGTTAGAGGGTTCATGTCTTATTTACGTTATCTGTGTTTATTTCCGCATAGTGGTGTCCATCACATATTGTGTTGTATTTCTGTTTTGTTTGTCTTCGTCTTCCGTATCCTATGTTGCCAATTTTTCTGGATAGTTCATTTTTGATTGCCCCTTATGAATTTTCTAATATCTATTATTTACATAAAATCATCATCGAGGAAATTAATTTTGTAAAATGTGTTCACTCTACGATATAGCTAAAATACTGATAAAGTTAGCGTTAAACATCAATCAATCAATACACAAAACATCAAGGCGTACTAGAAATTTATTTAAGAATGCATCCAGTAGTGTATATATGATACACTATTTGCGCCCGTATTTCTCAACGTTCTATATCCCAAGTATCATTTTTGGTGTTATGTTCCTATTGTTTAGAGCATATAACGATAGGTGTTTAACACCATGTGAGCATTTCATGAGCTTTACCATTGCGAGAGTTAGTCACATTTCGGTGTGATGATGACAATGATGATGATGATGATGAGAATATCCGCTTTGTAATATACCAACACGCTTAGTTGGGTTTTTATAATGCTCGCTCGTTGAAAAAAAAACAGTTCGCAGGTAAACATGTAGCCTCCTCTTGGAATCTTTTCCTGATGCCGAGCTAACCAGTTTTTTGTGTGTCTTACCTCTAAATGTTATACACTTAGCGGAGAAGAAATAAATGCCAATTACAGAGTCTTTGATTTGACCCGACTAGATCTAGAACACACTATCTACCATACTGGACGCCAGCACGTTAACCAGTACACAGTCAATATAGTGAAGCATATCAAGAAATCTAGACACAGACACTCGATCACAGTATCTACCATACTGGACGCCAGCACATTAACCAGTACACAGTCAATATAGTGAAGCATATCAAGAAATCTAGACACAGACACTCGATCACAGTATCTACCATACTGGACGTCAGCACATTAACCAGTACACAGTCAATATAGTGAAGCATATCAAGAAATCTAGACACAGACACTCGATCACAGTATCTACCATACTGGACGTCAGCACGTTAACCAGTACACAGTCAATATAGTGAAGCATATCAAGAAATCTAGACACAGACACTCGATCACAGTATCTACCATACTGGACGTCAGCACGTTAACCAGTACACAGTCAATATAGTGAAGGATATCAAGAAATCTAGACACAGACACTCGATCACAGTATCTACCATACTGGACGTCAGCACATTAACCAGTACACAGTCAATATAGTGAAGCATATCAAGAAATCTAGACACAGACACTCGATCACAGTATCTACCATACTGGACGCCAGCACATTAACCAGTACACAGTCAATATAGTGAAGCATATCAAGAAATCTAGACACAGACACTCGATCACAGTATCTACCATACTGGACGCCAGCACGTTAACCAGTACACAGTCAATATAGTGAAGCATATCAAGAAATCTAGACACAGACACTCGATCACAGTATCTACCATACTGGACGCCAGCACATTAACCAGTACACAGTCAATATAGTGAAGCATATCAATAAATCTAGACACAGACATATCGTATAAACGTAGATATTAAGCTTAGTGCCAACGATGCGTTTCTAGAATAACATTTATCAGATACGTCACGTTTCTAGAATAACATTTATCAGATACGTCACGTTTCTAGAATAACATTTATCAGATACGCTCAATGCATTCATTATAAGAGAAATGTCAGTACGTTGCCGCATGATGTTGTTATAAACAATACCCTTTGGTTTCCTTGCTCCCAAAAACTATTACCTTATTTGGTTTTGAGCATACATAATGGTGGTGAACACTAAATTAGATATCTACATATCATACAGATAGATGCATTTCTACATTTAAATTAAAGATTTTCATCCGAAACTTGAATTTTGCATTTTTTTCCACACCATCTGTTCGTTGTATCAAGATATGTGATCAGTGTAATCAATATATCATTGATTTTCGTTTTAGTGTGTTTTGTGTCTAACGTTTAAAAGGTTAAATACAACAGGTGATGTATATTTCCACAATATGAAATATATATTTCTTTTTAATTGTGATAAGTTTGCTTTCTCCATAGTCGGCTTCAAGGGTCCAGTAGCAAAATACATTATCATAGAGCGTACCTGCTCTAGATACCTCAACAACATGTCTTCGTTATATAATTTAGTATTAGTTGTATTACGTCATATCTAAAAAAACAAAAAAAACAAAAACAAAAAACATCAAGTATAATACGTCACCTAACAGGAGGGACAACCACTGTCGTACTTGTAAACTTGTTATATTTATGTATATTCTCTAGTGTTCATGTTGCTATCATTTTTTTTTTTTTTTTTTTTTTTTTTTTTTTGCATTTAATTTTGTAGTCTTTGTTCTTTTCTAAACTATGTTTTGCGCTTAGAGTAATTTTTTATGTATTATATATAGCGCTAAAAAAATGTGTATTATATATATTATACAATACGGAACAAAAACTATGACGATTTCTAAGCGTCTTCTTTTTCAAAGAATTTCGTGTTGCCTGGTAGTTTAATTTGATATCTGTCCTTTTTACATATGACTTGTGTTGTTTAGTCTACTAATCTGAGTTGTTATTATTTGTAATGCGGCCTATAAAACAAGTGTAACTCCGTCATCTGTTGTTACTTGAAGTACATTTACCAACCCCGTTAAATTAGCGGTGATATATATGTATGCTGAAGGTATCGATTTAGCATCTGTTTCTACGATTTTGGTTGATTTAATGATTGATTTTTGGTGTTTAACGCCACTTTCAACAATATTTCAGCTATATCATGGCGACCAGTTTTAGTGGCGGAGGATACCGGAGTACCCGGAGAGAACCACCGACCATGGGCAAGCAACTAGTAAACTTTATCGCTTGCGGCTACGAGTAGAGTGCACCCTTTTTGTAATTTACAAAGCCGGGTGCGAACCCACGCCGTATTAGTGAGTTGTTGGGTAATCCAACTACATAACTCATTGAACCACCCGGGCCCCCCTCTATGATTTTGGGATTTTAATTTGGAACCGTTCTGACAATGTTGTATTTATTGCTTTTCATTTTATCATGTTTGTCTAACTATGCTATTTACTATTACAGATAGAGAGGATGATAATTGTCATAACTCCTTGAATGGAGACAATAGCAGAACAAGTATAGAGGTACAGAATGGTTGTAGACAGGTAAGAAGTGACAATATAATAAATATACAGTCAAACCTGTCTATAAAGGGCACTCGTGTGAACCTCAAAATGTGGTCTTTATTAGCAGTTGCCCTTTATATACAGGTTTTTAATAATTATATGCATCATTCTTTAATGGGAAAAATTAGGCTGCCCTTTATAGACAGTGATTTGCTATATAGAGGTGCCCTTTAAATCGGGTCGACTTTTTGTAGTTAAGTATATATTAAAGAACTTGTATTCTGATGTGAATTAGCAGACCTTAAATTTCTTTGGATTCACTATATGGAGAAAAATGGTCTTTCAGAAAGTTGTTCGAATATCAAATAAAATTCCGAATAATTATGTAAGGTAAACATGTGTGGCTCTTATGTAACCTTTCGTTATCATAAGTAATTACTAGTTAAGGTCTTAAAATTGTTAGGGTTATAGTGTTTAACGCCACTTTCAATAATATTTCAGATGTATCGTAGCGGTCAGTTTTATTGGGGATGGAAACCAGAGTGACATGAGAAAGCCATAGACCTGTCGTAAGTCACAGACACACTTTATCACAAAATGCTGTATGAAGTACACCCCGCCATGTTCGGGATTCGAACTCGCTTTTAGGGATATGCACTGATTGCATAGGTAGTTGTAAATCCAGCTAGCATACAATCACGACCACGACATTCCCCCGAGGGATTAATAGATCGTTCATATTATCAATATAAATTATGTCAGTCGTATAAACAAATTTGATATTATAAACTCAGTTGCGGAGATCGAAGACATAATTTATTGATGTCGTTTTGACTACAACTAAAAAGAATCACAATTATTCTCGCCAATAGTTGCAGCTTATAAAAATCATCTTTGAAATATGATTTTATTCTGCTTAATACTAGATCTGGTTGAAATATTGTGATCATCAACATGAAATATATCATCATTGATTTGACTAAACGTCAGAGAATACCGAAGGATCAATTAAAACTGGACAATGCAGAGAAACTGGAAACATAAGACAAAGCAAAAACAGGACACAATATGTGTAGGACACCACAATAGCAAACAAACACAATTAACGTAAATAAGGCACGGCCAACTGGAGGTCAAGACGAACCGAATATCTTTTCATCTATGTTTTTCGTTGTTCTGATTCGTTCTCGTATAACATGTCTTTTATCTAAATTTAATAATAATTATGAGAGTGCCAAAAACATAATAAGGATAAACAGTTGTCCAGCTATATAAAATATCTACATGAATACGTTGATAGCATCACACGATATGCTATTTTACAGTAACCTTATACATGACATTGTATTGACAATGTAAACATTTTTTTCTTAAAAACAGAAATGTTCAAGATCTCAATTAAATAAGATCTTACTTAAAAGCAAATATATAACAAATTGCTTGTCAAGTTGTAGTAGGTGTACCCGAGAGCGTTACTCCATTAACAGTTAGTAATTTTAAAATCAACAAACCTGCATGTCACCAATTTAAATAAAGGGAAAATATCAGAAATTTTTAAATCAAAAATATTGTTATCCTTGATTTTTATTAAACGATATTTTATTGATCAAGTGGAATAATAGCTCGCGTAAGATTAAATATAAATGAACTTTATTCCCTTTGGTTATTGTGACAATGGATTTATTTTCAAACTCGCAAATATATATAATCATTTATGGGATATCTGTATGACAGATGCCCACGGATATTCATCGCTTGTAGTAGCCACGATCACGTCATCTTTCATGACTTATCATAGGAGTCTTACCAATAGTAACATAACAGGTGACATGAATGGAGCAGAAATAATATACTCGTCCGCAGCACCGAAGTGCACCTTATTTAGTGTAGTTCTTGTTGCTCAATCTTTGGGTTTCTTTATAGTCTTTTGTCGACCATTGCTTTTTATTTTGCTCTTTTCCGTTTGATTATTGTATGGTCTGTCTTCTTTGGCATAAGCCTTCTGAATACCCTTATCCATTGGTATATTCCAACGTTTTTTTAAATAACATAATAGAGTGTGTTGAAATATGAGATAAAGCTATATGCGGTTGAGAATATTTCCTCATTTGAAAAAAAACTCCCATTTTGAGAAAAACCATTATATCTATTATAGCTCAAAATGAATTTAATAGTGTAATCATATAAACCGTATATGTGATGTAATGGTTGGTGTGATCGCCTCAAGTGGGTCGAACCAAAATACTATAAACTTGATATTTGTTGCTTCTCCGTTAAGCAGGCAGCATTAAGGAGAAAGAGAACATATTGGTTGGTTAGTAATCAGGATAATGTATGTAAGAGGGGCCAACATGTCTAACTGCGGACTGTTGTTTCAGTGAGCTAGAAGTATAAAAAAATAACATAGCGTGTGGGTCTAATACTAAGCGGCCCTGATTATCATCTTATTGAAAATTAACTTGTTCTCGCCATGATATAGCTGAAAAGTTGCTGTGTTAGTGCTACGCACCATAAACCTAATCTGCCATGATCAGTATGATAGTCTTATGGTATTTTTGTAGTAATATACAAAGCAAATTTGGGATAATTTGCCGATTTTTGTTACGCGAAGTTATGGTAATAAGAATGACACCTACACGAATGAGACTGGTCATAAATATTTAACAACATTATATACAGATTTATACAGATTAATCAACAACAATAGACGACAATTGACCACAAAATCGATGTCATTTGTGGAAAAAAGGAAGGCGAAGCTGTATATATATATATATATAAATAACACTGTCTATCAATTTTAAAATATTTCTGAAAGTTTTTATTTTTTGAAAATGCAATATAAAATAACTTGCTCTTTTTAAATAGTTATTCAGTGAATGATGTAATACAAGAGGTGTGTTGTCTGTACGGTGAATTGTTTTTTTAAATATATCAAAAATATGAAATTTATTTTTTTGAATTTGAAATCGTATCGAAAGTAGCATATTTCTAACCTTTACTAAAAGCTTGAACACAATAAATAATTGCATCATGCAAGTGTCAAGTTTATATTCAAAAAACAGTGTTGACCGCAATATTTATCGATTTGATTATCACCTTCTGATTACTTTTTTGGCACTGACATGGCTTATTAGATATATTTAATATGAGGCAGGTGCAACCTTACACGCTCCCGAAGAACAGTAATTTTGTCTTCCTGTTTACAAAATATCAAGCTTAAAAATAACACTACCTAAAACTCTACAGCTGAAAACTTTGGATTTCTTGCAGCAGACGATCACAATGAATGAGAATGCGCAGTGGCAAATGATTAAAGATTCTGTGTTATTCGCTTTGAGTTCGGGATTTTCCGTTTCATTGTTTCATTTTTATTTTTTCTTAAATATACTAGAGGTGTATTGTTCTGTATTTCTTCTTTTTTCTCGTTGCATCGATCACTTTATTTGCTACTCGCTCATTGTTTATATTGGAGATAGCTTAGGTCACGTGATTTGTCTTTTAATTTATTTCCGTTTAGGTTAAGCGATTTGTCTTTTAATTTATTTCCGGCTGGCAGCCATGTTGTTGAAAATTTTGAAGTGCATTAGTATGTAACCTATTCATACTTATACCATTAACGCTCCCTTCGGGAGCGTATTACTGAAGTTTACAGTTCCTAAATAATGTAATTATATATTAATAAATCTAAGGTTCTCCTCCCTCAGGCATAGGTGATGTTAGCCGATTCTGACTATCCTGTTTAGACCCTTTTGGTTTTATTGCTCCTAAAGCTTTAAATTATTTGTCTTTCCAATCTTTCGTATTCGAGTGTACCCGATGACGGTTATTCCAGAAATCCGTCAAACATATCTTGCCGAAAGCTGAAGCTGACCCTAAATTGATTTTCAAGCCTCAAAATTAATTTTAAAAGAGAAACCCATTGATATTAATCTTTAAATTCAATTTAAAAAAAAGAAGATGAATTGGTAAAATTGACCCAATCTTAAAATGCTTGACACAAGTTACAGATTACATTGAACAAAGGATAGTAAACATTTCTTGCACGGAATTTCCAAGTAAACCTTGGTTAGCTTGGAACCTGAAACTATTTACAATTTAAACCAGGTAATTACAAGGATAAAACAAGCATTAAAATGTTACTAATTAAAAAGGTAAAACAAACTATTGATTCTTGGCTTAAACAAAACTTTATTCGAATAAAAGCCAATGATGTATACTATACTATCATTACAAAATGTGGATTGGTAAACAAACAAGTAGGCTTACGTTAATCCGCCTCCGAATTTATTTGTTTGTCAGTTTTGATTTAATGCATATAATATTACTCCAAAATTTTGATAACAATCATCTTACAAAATAAAAATAAGATGTTTCATATTAACCGAGTGTCTTGCAGGCTTTACAACTATACCTGAAATAAGCGTTAGAAAATATTGAAGGGGCAATCCAAAATGGACAATCCAGAAAAATTGACAACATAGACGAAGAAAAACAAAATAAAACACAACATAATAAATTCTGGACACCACTATACGTAATCAAACACAAATTATGAAGGCTAAGCATTTCTTTATTATCAATGTTTTAAGGAAAAAGTAAAGAAAATATTAGTTGATATTAGCTATCCCGTTCAAGCACTTTACTTACTCATATTTACTTTTCAGTTATTTTGCTTCCCAAAGCTTACCTGATGACGGTTGTTCGAGAAATGCGTCCAGTGCGCATGCACTAATTTATATATTTATATTCTATACACAAGAGGGACTATTTTACTTTGTCTTTAGTTTGTTTCAACTAAATTAATACCTATAGATCATTTTTCAAGTGTCAGGTTTTGCAGTCATATTTTAAAAGTAACCTATTTATGACACTTCGAATTGTTATGTCATGAGTAGCTAAAGACTGTGCCATATGAAGGGACCATCGTGGTTGTGATCGTATGGTAGCTAGATTTACAACTACCTGTGTAATATGTGAGTGTGAATCCCGCTTATGGTGATGTCCACTTGATGCAAAATACAATGAAGTTTGTCAGTGACTTGTGAAATGTCTGTAGTTTTCCCTGGGGACTCAGCTTCCTCCGCCAATACAATTGACGACCATGATATAGCTGAAATATTGTTGAAGGTGGTATTATCAACAATAACCGCAACCCTTTGACCTATTGATTATTCATTTTTCAAGACTAAATCCAACAAAAATGTAGATAATATGTATTTTGGGAAAACAATCTTCAGTTTTTGTGTGTTCGGGTTTTTTTTTGTTTTTTTTGTGTGTTTGTTTGTTTGTTTGCTTGGTTGTTTGTTTTATTTTAAATGTATTGCATGTTAACGTGTCTTATCCTCACTGTGATGAAAGACGTTCACTATTTATAAGATCAACACGCACTTTAATATTATAAGGACAAACGTGTATCTTTCCTACGGTTTTCACCTTACAATCATCCGTTTTATCTACTTAATGTGGTTTGTTCATGAATGTTGTTTGTTATAAATAAAAAAAACCCATTAAGATTGATATTACAATTTAGAATATCACTAGATCACCTTATACTATATCACAGGTAATTGTAATAAAAACATTCCAACAAGGTACAGTTTATGATGATTCCATTGTGTTGCTTTGCGTTCGTCAGCTTTTGTGAGGGTTAACGTACAGTCGCATTAGTTGTTTTCCCTTATTAAATGATAGACATCTCTCTCTCTCTCTCTCTCTGATATTTTTGTTTTGTGCAAGGTCGCAAACGTATTCGTGACATGTAAAATCAAACTGATTACAAACTAATTAGTAAAACAAAATCTAAGTTATCTCTTACCTAGCAGGTAAAACGAAATCGTCCCTCTTACGCTATAATTTGATTAAGATTTACGAACTCAAGTAGCCGCACAGATACAGATTGCCTATAACGTCATGGAACGTGTAAGGAAATGTTTGACAACACTTTATTTTAATTTTAACTTAAAAATTCGATTACCACGAACTGTTATAAGAGGTAAGCATGAAATGCAAATACCTATGGTCTTCAGTACCTACTATTTTACATTTACCCTACATCAATGTCAATAGTCCACGTCACATTGTGAATGTTGATGTTTTTCTCTTTGAAATTCCAAACCGTATCAGTGGTGAAATGCGTAGCGTGCTCACTTCGAAAGCGGTAGATCGTGGATTTGAGCACAGATCGGGTCCAGCCAAATACCATACAATTGATTTTTGTTGCTTCTCCACTGAGATCGTAGCATTAAGGAGAAAGAGCAAAGACTCATTGGATCAGAATCAGGATAATGTGTCCGAGTGGAGCGATATTTCTATCCGTGGACTATTGTTTCAGTAGGCTAGCACTATGTAAATCTAACTAAGCCTTTTGGTCTAGTACAAAGAGGATCCCATTATCATCCCATTGAACATTAACTTGTATCCGCCATGATATAGCTGAAAAATTGCTGAGTTGGCGGCTAAACAACAATCATTCAATCACTCATTGAAATCTCACGTTTGCAGGTGATATTCTAAATATAGTATATAAAACACCCAAATTGCCTTGAAAAATATACAATTCTATTAATAGATACAGGAATCGTTAATTAATACAATGCGATGCTTTCAAATTACAAAGCTCTTCGTTAATAGCCGCCATGCTTTATGCAACATCAATAGGTAGTATTTGCAAATAAAAATATAGAATTCAACGTCAAGTTTCCCAAGATTTAGTTTTCTGTGTAATGTTTTGTAGCTCGTTGTTTGTCCTTTTGTCCTTTTTAGCCATTAATATATCGTCTGTCCGTCGACTTACAGCTTCTGATTAACCTTTTGGTATATTCAAACCTTGCTTAGTAGATTTTTTATTCCTTCTTGTCATAGCACTACCATTTCCATGTTAATATGTATATGCATTGTTATAGGAGATCAATTATATTTTGTAAGATACCGTAGAACGGATAAAAACGTACTGTTCATCCGGTTTCGTCATTTGTTGCGAGTTACAATAAATATATCCTGCTATTGTTTTGAATCATTGTATGTATTAAAAGAGATTTTTAGGTTGTGGCTGTACATGACGTCTATTTTAGTAAAAGTGCATATTGCATTATGACATTTTGTAAGATGCTGTGGAATGGATAGAAACTCACAGTTCAACCGGTTTCGTCACTTGCTGCGAGTTACAATAAATGTATTCTGCCATAGTTTTGAATTGCTTTATCCATTTAAAGATACATTTAACCTGTGGTGTACGTGACTTCTAATTTAGTAATGAGTGCATATTGCATTATAATATCAAAATAAATGTTATTTAGATAGTATACAAATAAGACAAAATGTCATTGTATACCCTTAGTTATTTATATAGTATACACATAAGACAAAATGTTATTGTATACCCTTAGTTATTTATATAGTATACACATAAGACAAAATGTCATTGTATACCCTTAGTTATTTATATAGTATACACATAAGACAAAATGTCATTGTATACCCTTAGTTATTTATATAGTATACAAATAAGACAAAATATCATTGTATACCCTTAGTTATTTATATAGTATACACATAAGACAAAATGTCATTGTATACCCTTAGTTATTTATATAGTATACACATAAGACAAA
>MJUT01013070.1:163463-219583 GCA_002080005.1 Gigantidas platifrons
ATGATGATAATAATAATAATAATAACAATAATAATAATAATAATAATAATAATAATAATAATAATGATAATAATATCAAGTACATGAATGGAAGAATATTGTATCACTTCCATTTCATTAAGTCTCACATGTGACATTATTTCTGGGTTAAGGTTATGGTTATAGTGCTCAACGCCACTTTCAACAATGTTTTAGTTATATTGTCGCGGTCGTTTTCATTGATGGAGAGAAAACCACCGACCTGTCATAGGGCACTGACAAACTTTATCACATAATGTTGTTTCCGAGCACACCACACCATGAACGGAATTCGAACTCACAACTTTAATGGAGATAGACGCTGATTGCATAGGTAGTTGTAAATCCAACTACCATACGATCACGGCCACTACGTCCCCGACATTATTTTGATCATTGCTTATAAAATTATCAGAGCAAATGGAAAATTTATTCGTAAATTATTACGATTGTATCAGAGATTTTATTTTAATGGGTGTTGTAGGAACATAAATATTATCACAAATAGTGACTTTAGGCTTGTAATACTCGATATAATTATACGTGTTAAAAGATTAATAAACTTACGAGAAATGAAACTGGTTCAATAAATAATTGATTGTTATATTTTATAAAAGGATTTGATCAATAATGGAGGAGTTAGTGGTTTCAGAGAGAACATGTACTCACTCCATTAATCTAGGCAGAGATTAAGTCATTCATCATATTGTTACAAATGCAATATTAATTCAAAAATGGCATTTCTCATCATTCTGATATCCGGATGTTGATTAAAAAGCCATTATGATTAAGTCTGACTCTTCTAGATTTAGTATACCTCTAACGAGAAGTTGGGAGATACGGGCAATACAGTGGCCAAAAGAAAAAATGTATAAAATGACACATGATGATCCACACAGCACTACATAGAAAACTAAAGATTGTGTCACTTGAAGCCTAACTAAAATAGTGGGAGGGTTGTTCCAGAAAAGCAAGTTGTTCCTGTTCTATTTGTGAACATTTGTATAAGAAAGAATACAATATACCAATAATATTCATTTATCTTAGACATGTTCTCTAAGCAAAGCAAAATATAGATCTACCAGTCTATTTCGTAAATAATGCCTTTAGCATTGCATATATTATTTATTCTGTTCTAATTTGCGAAATGCAAATTCAGACAATATGGATGATAATTTGTGTATAGCTGGCCGTTAGAAAATGCCGTTAATGTTGCTGTTTATCATTCGAATTATTATCTCCAAGACAACAGATTCTGTCTACGTCACTAGTTGTCAGTAAGCTACGAGTAATCAACTCATCTAGTTTAGTTCATGTTTAATTTCATACATTATGAAAAGAAAGAATAGCCAAATTCCTCCAATATCAACAACAACAGACAACCAGCTCTCCCCTCATACCAATGAACGCAAAACAAAGACCACGACTTATGGCGATAGAAATCAAGGTCTTGCTTGAGACAGACACAACAATGTGGCGGGGTCAATTACTGAGTTCCCAACTCATTTGTATGAGTTGCTTGGTTGATTGATTGGTGTTAAACGCCAACGTTAGCTAGCAGTATTTCAGCAATGTTGTGGTGCATGAGGTGAAGCGAATTTACCAAGGTGTTTACTTAATTGGTTTTCTTAGTTTGATTACTGGAGATGTCAAATCATCTGGTTGTTTTGTTTTCTCCATCCGTTCTGTGGTCTATATTTCTCTAGAAATGTTTCATGTAATCGTGGTTGGTTATATGATTGACCTGATCATTACTTTGTAAGTCAATTTTATTAAGTTCAATGAACAAGTATATTATGATAATTTGATCGTCTGTGAGATTACTTCTATTCACGACTTGACTCTCTATAATGGTACATAGATTTTCAAACCAACCTGCAGCTATTTAGGTAAAGTACATACAAGAAACAGTTGATTAGACGCCTACATTGCCATTGTTTCCATCGTATTGTCATGCAAAGCTATATAGTCTACAGCACTGATGGTGTACAAGCGCTTTGAATGGAACACAAATTGTTATCATATAATAGCTCCTAATTTTCTTCTTCAATCGGAGAAACAGTGCAATCAATGGCTATCACCATTAACGTTGTTAGCTCGATTCTCGTTCATAGCTAGGTGCACCTGATACAACATTATGTGATAAAACTTGTCTGATTTCCGACAAGTTGGTGGTTTTCCTCAGGTACTTCGGTTTCCTCCACCAATACTGACGGCCACGATGTAACTCAAATATTGTTGAAAGTGGCATTAAACACCATAACCCCACCCCAAATCCGGAGAACCAATTAATAAATCGATTGATTTGGTTACATTAACTACTAACAAATATGAACTACAGAATAATGGGGCACTAAAATCTGTTATATAGAAAATTTGCAGTGAATTATTTTCTGCATAAAACATGTAATACAATCTTGTAATTATCAAAATGCATTGAGTTAACTAGATTTTGACATATTCATTACCATTTATTATTCATTTTATAGGAAAAGAGACGCATCATCATGGTGAGCGAAAGCCATTGATCGACAAAAGTGTAGGAAATAACTGTTGCTCAGACGGAAACCTCTGCTCGCGGTTGCTAACGCTATTGACATGTTACCATTGCCGTTGTCTGCGTGATGTGCTGCCCGATAGCTGATGTAGCATATGTCGTGTGAAATTAACTTGACATTGGAGTATATATATATAAATATAATGATAACTTTGGATTATAATATAATACATATATACGATATTTGAGATATGTATATATTATGTGCTTCTAGGAGAAAACATTTTACTAAAGGCACTAAACTCTAGAAATATGAAATATGAAATTTGCTATGAAATCTGAAAAAAAAATGATGTATTGATATTGCATACTGCAAATCACATCGATTTGTGCAGATATGCTGACTGTGTACTTTGAAGATATATCATACATGCTAAAACATTCTGAATAATATGATAATAGGTGTTACCTAACTTGGGACGAAGTCCAATATTTTTGTTTAAACAATATTAACTCGGATATATGGACCTATAATATTTTTTCAAAGTAAACCGAGGGTGGATCCAGATTTTCTTAAAAGAGGGGGCAAATAGGGGCTTCCGTCGTTTTTAAGTCCCTTTTCCAGGTACGAAACGACCAGGTTACGAAACGTCCGCATCCGATTTCCTGCACAGATTTAACCATGTATTGACTTCCGGTATGTCATTTCCGGTGCATGAAAATTTAGTCATTAGTATATAGAAAAAAATTTCTATTTCTACGATAGTTGGGACTTCGTCCCATATTAACAACTGAAGGCAAATAGACAACAATTAACATGGTGTCTGGAGGTAATAAATTACAATCTGTTATACGACCAAAGTCGTTTTTCTGGAATTAATTTGCATGATATTACGTAACGTGTTTGAGAAGAAAAACGTTCTACTGACACAATATTACATCATTCCTTATATATGTTGTCCTTTCCCGTGAGATTTCTTATTTTTACATCTGGACCACCATCAAAGACAATTTCCCAATATATATTCATTATTTTTACTGGTTCATTGTTATTAAAGATTTACAATTTAGTTACATGAAATGCTTGGAGATGAGGGATATCAATAGAGGGAAATGTCATTGAAATGCACAAAAATATGGAATACAGGTAGATAATTCCAATACGGGACAGCGTGTAGTGGTAAAATTGCAGAAATATACTTTAAATATATGAAAGAAACAATTTTGAAGATGCCAAAGGGATAATCAGAAGCCTTAAATAGAGGAAGGGCAACCGATACATGTAACAAGGGATAATTGTATAATTTTAATATTCGGTGTAAAATATTACTGTCTTTTAAGAAGTGTAAGAAAAATGGTGATATCTATTTTATTGTTCTAACAGTATTGATGTAAAAAAATATATCGATAAAAATATAGGGTGGTGCTTAACTTTTGTCGGAGTGTATATATTGATTTTACCACGTGTTGGCCCTTTATGCAAAATATTTTACCACGAGCGATAGCGATGGGTAAAATATCGATATAAAGGGCCAACCCGTGGTAAAATCCATATATATTCAAGCCCCCATGAATTATTTCTATTCTAATACGACAAATACGTATTTGAACAGCCAAAACAAATTATGACGTTGCCGATCAGCTGATATACTAATATACGCATATTTTACCACGGGTTTAGACCTAAAGCGTTTGAAGGACATCATATTAGAATATGATATTTCTTAGGAACAAACATAATATTAATACAGAGCTTAAAATAGAAAGGTTTGAAGGTACCAAAGGGGTTATCAGAAGCCTTAAATCGAACGAGTGACAGCCAATACATGCCTCACCTGTGTAAAGATGGATAACTAATTTGTAGCACAGTTCACTTGCTGTTGTTGACTATTGGCACAGAATATCTCGATAGTAGAGTAACGGAAAATATTACTGTAGTTTTGAATATTGCTGTGATAAAACAACTTCAAATATTACTATGAAACTATATTACTGGCGATTATTATAGAAACACATGTATAATAGAGATATATCACTGTAGTTATTAGGTATCGATTTCAACTTTGACAAGTCAGTATTTTATAATTTACAACATTACTTTATTAATTTTTTTTTCTTAATTCTACTCAAAACATGGCATGTTGATTGGATTTTGATTGGATGTTACATTATGTCAAACGTATGAGAGATGAAGCTAGTTGGAAAACTGTTGGCATAACTTTGTATATTATTAATAAACGTTAGAGAAAATTTAATGAACAAAACGAAACCAACCAAAGCAAAACGAAAGCAAAACACAGAAAACTAAAGTGAGCAATACGGACGCCACCAAAACCCAGGGGTTAACCTAGGTGGTCGCGATTGATCAGCAGTTTGTTTTTTATCATTTCATTGTAGTACGTTATATTGGTTGTGACTCAGCATATTCTCATTTTGTTGCAAATATAATTCAATACTCAGCCAATTACAATAAGACAATAAAAACTAACGAGTTCCATTAAAAGCTATATAAATAAAACACCATTTCAATATAATTAGCAGTATAAATTTAGATATAATAAAATATGTTTTAATCGGACGAATTTAAACGTTATTTCCAAATAAAATAGAGATAGACATAGCTATTTATACAAGTAAACATAAAATAACTATGGCGATGTGCATTTTCCCGCGTTAATTGACAATTAATAAACGCCTACTGTGGCTATATTTCAGAAATATCGTGGTGTGAATTTATAATTTGTAGTAAAATCTGACTAAGTAAATATCAGCTACTACATTATCATTTAAATCAAATTAGTAATACAAAACAAAATTAGAATATTAATAATAATAAAAGAGATGAAATCATACCAGAAGAATCGCTATTACATAACCTATATTTATTGTATAAATCAATTTACCATGGAACATAGGTGTACATCCCGAGCCATTTGGATGAGTGAGTGATAGTTGTTTAGCGCCAAACGAACTTGTATGGATGGAAAAAATTACATTCAATAAATGCTGATGTTCGCTTTGTACTTTGACAAACATCCCGGAAAACTAGATTTATATAGTGCTGGGTCACTGAAACAATGGCCCGTGTGTAAACATGTCGCTCCCAGTCAACCAGTCTTTGTTGTTAATGCTGTCTAAAACATATTATGTTGTGTTTTTGCTTTGGTTTTCATCGTCTAGTGTACCCTATTTTGCCAGTTTCTCTGGATTGTCCAATTTTGATTGCCCCTTCGGTTTTCTCTAACGTTTATTTACTTTTGTCAGGGAATATTTTGTTTTCGTATCTGGACTTGGATTAGTACCTTTCTTCAGATATGTTATCTCGATTGCAATTAATAAGAATTAATCTTTAGCGATCACCTGTCTTATGTGACCCTATATCAATATTCCAACGCAAGGCTACATAAGACAAACTTGACTAATGAATGATGATACATAAAGATACTAATTATCTCAAATTGGTACCCTCATGATAAGTTCTTATTGTTATTCCCGGGGTATTCATCCAGTTGTGTTGCAATTATAACATGTTGACTGGAATACTAAGCAAGTCGTATCCTTTCATTGTATCCCCATGTTGAATCTTAAATATTAATGTTTGGATAATAAAGATAGCATTGGTTAATTAGAATATCAGAATCAATTATAAATATTATAGTGGCTTTATGCCAATTATTTTTTTTTTTAATTTTCCCTATATATATGAATGATATTACTATTGCTTTTTCTCTTTGTAATGGGTATCAGTTTTGGAGGCTTTATCAAGACGTATGATGTCATATATCAACCGTGAGACATTTATTATTAGTATTGATATGTGCTAAATTGCTTAGGGGATGTCAAGCCATTGCAGATTTGACATTTGTCCAATGTATTGAATAATACAGAAAATCAAATAACATTCAATGCAATCGTCTGTACAATACGTTTTATATTCTGTTAGATCATAAATCTGCTTAATGGATTGTAGCTTATCTTTCTGATCTAAATAATGTGTAATGTCGTGGTTATCTCTGTATTAGAAACGATGATCATTAGTCACAAAAGAGAAAGATCAATGGCTAATTATTAGCAGAATGCAGCACGGTATATTGCTATGACTCACGTGACCTGAGCAGATTATGGGTATCCGGTTACCTTTTGGTTGTATTGCTCCCAAAACTTTTAAGCTCATCATTTTTAAAGGGAAAAGCAAAGGCAATCTTAGTTGATTTTAGCTATCCTGTTCAAGCAGTTTGCTTTCCTTGCTCACATTTTAAATAATTTTGCTTCTCAAAGCGGTATATGATGACGGTTATTCGATAAATTTGTCATATGCACTAATTCTGGCTATCCAGTTTAGGCCCTTTTGGTTTTATTGCTCCCAAAACTTTAAGTTATCTGACTTTCCAATCTTTTGATTTTGAGCGTCACCGGATGAAGGTTATTCCAAAAACGTGTCATGCGTACTAAATTATATATCTACATTTTTATTGATTTTGAGCGTCACCTGATGAAGGTTATTCTAGAAACGTATCGTGTGTACTAAATTAGATATCTACGTTTTTATTGACTTTGAGTGTCACCTGATGAAGTTTATTTTAGAAACGTATCGTGTGTACTAAATTAGATATCTACGTTTTTATTGATTTTGTGTGTCACCTGATGAAGTTTATTCTAGAAACGTGTCATGTGTACTAAATTAGATATCTACGTTTTTATTGATTTTGAGCGTCACCGGATGAAGGTTATTTTAGAAACGTGTCATGTGCACTAAATGTGATATCTACGTTTTTATTGATTTTGAGCGTCACCTGATGAAGGTTATTCTAGAAACGTGTCATGTGCACTAAATGTGATATCTACGTTTTTATTGATTTTGAGTGTCACCTGATGAAGGTTATTCTAGAAACGTGTCATGTGTACTAAATTAGATATCTACGTTTTTATTGATTTTGAGCGTCACCTGATGAAGTTTATTTTAGAAACGTATCGTGTGTACTAAATTAGATATCTACGTTTTTATTGACTTTGAGCGTCACCTGATGAAGGTTATTCTAGAAACGTATCGTGTGTACTAAATTAGATATCTACGTTTTTATTGATTTTGTGTGTCACCTGATGAAGGTTATTCTAGAAACGTATCGTGTGTACTAAATTAGATATCTACGTTTTATTGATTTTGTGTGTCACCTGATGAAGTTTATTCTAGAAACGTGTCATGTGCACTAAATGTGATATCTACGTTTTTATTGATTTTGAGTGTCACCTGATGAAGGTTATTCTAGAAACGTATTCATGTGCACTAAATGTGATATCTACGTTTTTATTACGATTCTAATGAGGAAAAAAAATACATAAAAAAGACAGCGCTTGTATTGCTGATCTTCGCTTTTCTCGCACTGTGAATTCGTCACTGATGTCGTCACTGATGACACGATTGATTGATTGATTGATTGATTGATTGATTGATTGATTGATTGATTGATTGATTGATTGATTGATTGATTGATTGATTGATTGGCCTCTAGTGAATAGTACCTCATCTATGTTCAGGACGAGAACAAGAATGAGAGATACCGACTTTTTACTGTAACTGGAATAATGGAAAAGTATGCAGAGTTGTGTATGCACGGCTACTCTCTCCAGCAATCTGAAAAAGTTTTCCCTAGTATAAATATTAGGTATATTTCATGAGAGCAGACCATTGCAGATTGAAAACAAGAATGGGGTGTGTATAACATGTATTCATTACAAAACGTCCATTTTCTATAGTTTACATATTTCATTCAGCAAATATTAATAAATCTATAGAATTGTTCTGATACTAAACCAGTTATATCATCAATTTATGAATAGAAGTGAGTTTGGTGTAATATTCATTTTTTCATATTTTTTCGTATTTTGCTTGTTTATGATATTCAACCGTTGTAGTATTGCTGTGATTGACACGGAAGTGCACAGGAAAGTTGATGCAAAATATCAATATATGACAATTATTTTACAATTGCAAAGAAAAATCAATTGTGGTATTGAGGAAACCAGTAGTCAATGTTTTGGCCACTGAAATCATTTATAAGATTTGTTTTGTCATTAAAATTTACTGTTCCTAACAAATGTAACTATAATTAAATCTAAGGTTCTACTCTCTCCGGAATAGGTAATATTAGACGATTTTGGTTATTCTTTTTAGGCCCTCTGGTTTTCTTGCACCCAAGTGCTCTTAAATTAGCTTGTTTTTCATGCGTTTGGCTTGTAATATATCTACAAAGGTTATTCAAAAACGCGTTGATCGCACACAATTAGAAATCTACACTTTCCTTACTGAAGCAGTTGTACATTACGATACTAATTATCTCAAATTAGTCCCTTAATGATGCGTACTCTTTGTCATCTTGAGGCATTGATCACGTCGTGTTACACTTAAAACCAGAATAAATAGCAAGTCACCTACTTTTATTGTATCCCCGATTTGAATGTTAAATGCTAATAATGTGTGGATAATAAAGATATCATTGGTAAATTAGAACACCAAAATTAGATAAATAGGGCCCGGGTGGCTCAATCAGTTAGGTAGTTGGGTTACCTAACATCTCATACAAGCCTATCACCTATACGACGTGGGTTCGCGCAAGGCTTCGTAAATTACAAAAAAGGTACACTCGACACGCATCCGCAAGTGATAAAGTTTACCAGTTGCTTGCCCATGGTCGGTGGTTCCCTCCGGGTACTCCGGCTTCTTCAACCACTAAAACGGGTCGTCATGATATAACTGAAAGTGGCGTTAAGCATAATCAAAATCAAATCAAAAAATCAAAATTAAACAGATTTATGCCAATTAAAATTATTTTCCATATATCGGACTCTTTATTAACCTTATGTATCTTGAAGTATAAGGGTTATTCTGTTTCTCTATATTAACCTTATATATCTTGAAGGGTTAGGGTTATGCTGTTTCTCTATATTAACCTTATGTATCTTGAAGGCTTAGGGTTATGCTGGCTCTCTATATTAACCTTATGTATCTTGAAGGATAAGGGTTATGTTGTTTCTCTATATTAACCTTATGTATCTTGAAGGGTCAGGGTTATGCTGTTTCTCTATGTTAACCTTATGTATCTTGAAGGGTTAGGGTTATGCTGTTTCTCTATATTAACCTTATGTATCTTGAAGGGTTAGGGTTATGCTGTTTCTCTATATTAACCTTATGTATCTTGAAGGGTCAGGGTTATGCTGTTTCTCTATATTAACCTTATGTATCTTGAAGTATTAGGGTTATGCTGTTTCTCTTTATTAACCTTATGTATCTTGAAGGGTCAGGGTTATGCTGTTTCTCTATATTAACCTTAAGTATCTTGAAGGGTTATGATTATGATGTTTCTCTATATTAACCTTATGTATCTTGAAGGGTTAGGGTTATGCTGTTTCTCTATATTAACCTTATGTATATTGAAGTATTAGGGTTATGCTGTTTCTCTATACTAATCTTATAAATCTTGAAGGGTTAGGGTTATGCTGTTTCTCTATATTAACCTTATGTATCTTGAAGGGTTAGGGTTATGCTGTTTCTCTATATTAACCTTATGTATCTTGAAAGGTTAGGGTTATGCTGGCTCTCTATATTAACCTTATGTACCTTGCAGGGTTAGGGTTATGCTGTTTCTCTTTATTAACCTTATATATCTTGAAGGGTTAGGGTTATGCTGGCTCTCTATATTAACCTTATGTATCTTGAAGGATTAGGGTTATGTTGTTTCTCTATATTAACCTTATGTATCTTGAAGGGTTAGGGTTATGCTGTTTCTCTATATTAACCTTATGTATCTTGAAGGGTTCTCTATATTAACCTTATGTATCTTGAAGGGTTAGGGTTATGCTATTTCTCTATATTAACCTTATGTATCTTGAAGTATTAGGGTTATGCTGTTTCTCTATATTAACCTTATGTATCTTGAAGTATTAGGGTTATGCTGTTTCTCTATATTAATCTTATGTATCTTGAAGGGTTAGGGTTATGCTGTTTCTCTATATTAACCTCATGTATCTTGAAGTGTAAGGGTTATGCTGTTTCTCTATATTAACCTTGTGTATCTTGAAGGGTTAGGGTTATGCTGTTTCTCTATATTAACCTTATGTATCTTGAAGGGTTAGGGTTATGCTGTTTCTCTATATTAACCTTATGTATCTTGAAGGGTTAGAGTTATGCTGTTTCTCTATATTAACCTTATGTATCTTGAAGTATTAGGGTTATGTTGTTTCTCTATATTAACCTTATGTATCTTGAAGTGTTAGGGTTATGCTGTTTCTCTATATTAACCTTATGTATCTTGAAGGGTTATGGTTATGCTGTTTCTCTATATTAACCTTATATATCTTGAAGGGTTAGGGTTATGCTGTTTCTCTATATTAACCTTATGTATCTTGAAGGGTTAGGGTTATGCTGTTTCTCTATGTTAACCTTATGTATCTTGAAGGGTTAGAGTTATGCTGTTTCTCTATATTAACCTTATGTATCTTGAAGGGTTAGAGTTATGCTGTTTCTCTATATTAACCTTATGTATCTTGAAGGGTTAGGGTTATGCTGTTTCTCTATATTAACCTTATATATCTTGAAGGGTTAGAGTTATGCTGTTTCTCTATGTTAACCTTGTGTATCTTGAAGGGTTAGGGCTATGCTGTTTCAACAACATATTTCAGTTTATATAGTCGTGGTCTATTTTATTGTTGGAAGAAACCGGAGTACCAAGAAAAAACCATGGACCTACTGCATGTCACTGACATACTTTATCACAAAATATTGTATCGAGTAGACACGCCATGAGAGGTATTCGAACTCACAACTTTAGAGGTGATTGGCACTGATTGCATATGGTTGTTTAAATCCAGCTACCATGCGATCACGACAGCGATGTATCTTGAAATATATTAATATGAAATGTATATTTAAGTGTGAACCCACTCCGATATAACCCTGTGGTATAATTATATTGCTCTGTTTCGGAGCAGTGCGCCACTGAAAAAGTATCTACACAATTACAGCAACAAATCGCTTAGTGGTGGTCGTTGAATGACTGAAGCGAGGCTAACTGCATCAGTCCACATTTATGTATAAACACATTTTGAATGCACAATTGTACTCATATGCTAAATAATTGTTAGTATGTTTTGTATTGCCATCATTGAATACTGTTGATTTGATGCTTATAGGCAATCGATCAATAAATCAATCAATCAATCTGGAAATAATTGTAGTAAAAATGTTATGCTGATTTCACAGTGTTTACTAATAATGATTTAAATTAATATTAAGCTGTGCTACAAACTTGGAAGTGGACTACGGTCTTAACACTGAAAGTGTGCTCGTACTCTTGATAACTGAGAAAAAAAATACTCAATCAAATTTATTTCCCATCAACACTTAATCAACATATATCCCATGTGTTTTCTGAAATCTTAAGACTGGAATTAAATTGATATTCATCACCCTTGATAAGTGATCTGTTTGATAACATGTTTCACAAATACTAGTACTTGGTTTAATCAGAAGCCGGGAATCATAAAAGAAAAGGACAGACAATACAATGGTCAAAAGACAAACAATGATCTACAAAACATTACACAGTAAACTACAGATAGAGCACCACGAACCTACAATAAACTGGGGTGAACACAAGTCAGTAATTTATTTTGTGTTCTACAATGAATCAGTTTCCAGTGTCGTGACTGGTGTCAATTTTACGTCCAATACAGGAAACTGTGTCAATCCCTATATAGCTTATTTTAATTTTATTGTTTGTCTTTCGTACCAATAATCTGTTTTCTCCTGTTGATATCTGGTTAGAATAAGGAGATGTACAACTGGAAATATGTAAAATAATATGCATTTCACAGAAAATACGTAATTTTCTGTCATATATATATTTTTAATCGTCGGGGTATTTTTTAAATAATTAAATATCATTAAAAGTATTTTTGTCATCTATGAACATCGCGCATGTGCACAAAAAATCACCAAAATAATCCATTTGCGTTTAGGATGCCACTAAACACTACTCCACACCTTGTTTCAACTAACTATTTTTGTATTTGGATTAGAGTACATTGTTTTGTATGATTTATTGAAACGATGTAAAGATTTACTTTTCAATTTCTATTGAAATTGGCGATTGTAGGTATGCAGACTTTTGGCTTTCCCGATTTAATATGGATTTCCGTTGATGATTCAGCTAAGTGTTTTTGTTAAAATATTACCTATGATCACATGGCAAGGACACAGCTAGTAATTCATGACGGTTTCAGAAGCACAAGAGTAAAACGAAAAGATGCGAATTGGATTGCTCAGAAAATTGTACGTTGTCATATCAATACTATTATATTTTCTTCCAAGACGTGGGTGTCAGCTAGACGTTGTCATTGCTTGGTACAACGCTCTTGTTAGTTTATGATATCCCGTTTGCTACGTTGATGCAGTGCCATTCTAGGTGGCTCCATTTATGAGACCAGTTCTCAGAGATGTGGGAACAATTGATATTGTCGTTTTCAAAGGTCTTAGAAATAAACAGTTGTCACCTGACTATTAAATAGCGGAAATCCATTGTATTTGCTTTATGCTATCATTTGTTTTTGTTCATAATTTTAATGTCTCCCTTGACACCTTCTATGATATGCAGCTATGATATCGATTGAACAGATACAAACATCTATCAATCGGAAGATTTCTCCTTTTATGAGTCAAATGAGAATTTTTTACAATCAAATTCTGTTAAATCTCTTACAATTGGGTATTATTATTTTTTCAAGACACGCTACTGTTGACTCTCAGAAACCAGTTATCCGTCACGTTATTATAATACTAGGGCGTCTTCAATATTAAACATAGCTCGAATAAATACGTATATATCTAATTTAGTACACACGGAATCGTTTCAAATAAGTTCATGAAGTACCCTTAAAGTCAAGTGACTCAGAAGCCAACTAATCTAAAAATCTTTGGGAGCATGACAACGGAACGAAAGGAATTACACAAAATAGCCAAAATCGGTTAAGGTCAGTCATCTGTGCCCGTAGCAGGTGTTGTTGGTGTTTATTGAGGATCCACATATACAAGTTTTTCAGATGAATTGCATGTTCATTTTTCTAATGCCTTAATATATTTTCCATTTGCTTGCACGTTTCCCCCTTCTTTTCTTTCTGCTTAAAATTGTATGTTCAAATTTGTTATTTAGACCAACAATGAATTATAATTCGCAACAGGAAATGCCACTTATACTCCTAGAAAATGTTCATTATCTTACAGTATTATATATTTCGTTGAGTGGGACATTTCTACCTGTCTTATGCTGTTAGTGGTCGGGTTCGACGTCACAAGTTAATTGAAAAAGACATATAATTGTCCAAGAATGGTCATGGATGGGTTTGGGGAAAGACAATTACATTACTACATGCAAAGTAAGGTATAATGAATAAGACAGGCTAGCTTACCCTGCAATGGGTCAGCAACGACTACTCCTATAAATAAACGTGAGATAAAATAGAAGGGGCAATCAATAATGGACAATTCAGAGACAATAAACATTAGATAAAACCAAAGAGGCAATCAAGAATGAACAATCCAGAGACAATAAACGTTAGATAAAACCAAAGAGGCAATCAAGAATGGACAATCCAGAGACAATAACCGTTAGATAAAACCAAAGAGGCAATCAAGAATGGACAATCCAGAGACAATAACCGTTAGATAAGACCAAAGAGGCAATCAAGAATGGACAATCCAGAGACAATAAACGTTAGATAAAACCAAAGAGGCAATCAAGAATGAACAATCCAGAGACAATAAACGTTAGATAAAACCAAAGAGGCAATCAAGAATGGACAATCAAGAGACAATAAACGTTAGATAAAACCAAAGAGGCAATCAGGATGGACAATCCAGAGACAATAAACGTTAGATAAAACCAAACAGGCAATCAAGAATGGACAATCAAGAGACAATAAACGTTAGATAAAACCAAAGAGGCAATCAAGAATGGACAATCCAGAGACAATAAACGTTAGATAAAACCAAAGAGGCAATCAAGAATGGACAATCCAGAGACAATAACCGTTAGATAAAACCAAAGAGGCAATCAAGAATGGACAATCCAGAGACAATAACCGTTAGATAAAACCAAAGAGGCAATCAAGAATGGACAATCCAGAGACAATAACCGTTAGATAAAACCAAAGAGGCAATCAAGAATGGACAATCCAGAGACAATAACCATTAGATAAAACCAAAGAGGCAATCAAGAATGGACAATCCAGAGACAATAACCGTTAGATAAAACCAAAGAGGCAATCAAGAATGGACAATCCAGAGACAATAAACGTTAGATCAAACCAAAGAGGCAATCAAGAATGGACAATCCAGAGACAATAAACGTTAGATAAAACCAAAGAGGCAATCAAGAATGGACAATCCAGAGACAATAAACGTTAGATAAAACCAAAGAGACAATCAGGAATGGACAATCCAGAGACAATAAACGTTAGATAAAACCAAAGAGGCAACCAAGAATGGACAATCGAGAGACAATAAACGTTAGATAAAACCAAAGAGGCAATCAAGAATGGACAATCAAGAGACAATAAACGTTAGATAAAACCAAACAGGCAATCAAGAATGGACAACCGAGAGACAATAAACGTTAGATAAAACAAAACAGGCAATCAAGAATGGACAATCCAGAGACACTGGATGAAGACAACCAAAACAAAAAGAATCCTAAAAACATTAGTAACGCAGACCCCGACAAATAACTGATATGTGAACCCTTGTGATTGCTAAGAGCCAGCAGATCTTGCTTCTTAGCTTCTGATAAGACATCCGCCATATTACACATAAGTTCGGTGAGGAGTTGCTACAATATAATACGTCCAAGAAGGTTATACAAAATGCACTCATTAACGTTACATCCTTAGAAGTAATGCTGAGTCTGATTTTTTCAACACAATTAGCGGACGCTCCTGTCGGTGAGACGTACTCCACAGCGGAGGTGTAAGACGATATAATTTCCGCCATAACAATACTTTATATTTATTCCTACGGAAAAATCATTATAATATATCTTCTGGGATTATTATGGAATATTTCCCCTCAATTTAATAGTATTATGGAGTTGTATATAACCAAATTAAAATCTAGTAGGCGAAGCAAATACAAGTTCACAGCGGAACAAGATCTTATTTCTACATCTTGGGTTTTGCTTATGGGATGTACTTTTATTATAATTTGTCATCATTACTATCTATAATAAATAAAGCTAATAAATAACTTTATATGTATTCATCAAACCTTCAAAGTTCGGGTTCACATAACTAGTTTAACCCCGTCACTTTTTATTGAAGTACATATTGGTAAGGCAGGAAAGTCACTGGTCACGTGAAACGGTCCGAAATTAAAAAAATACTTACAGCGTTGCGTCAAACTTAAGTGCATCTGAGATATTATGTTTTTGTGCAACTTAAATTCCACAGTGATAATTATGTCCTTTGTTTAGATTGTTTTGAATGTAAGTGTTTATTCGAGGTTGACAGAAGATACATCTACATTGTTGATACCGGAAGAGTGGCATTGATGCATTTGGGTGGATGTCTTTGGAATTATTCTTAATATCAACATTATATAAAAGGAATATCGAAACATTGGCACAAAATGTAAGACAAATTTGCCATATTTGACTCACCGGAAAACCGAAGGTAATCACAAATTCGGCATTGATAATGTAGAGACAAAAGAAACGAAGCAAGGTCAACAACTCAGCGTCCCATTAAAAATTAATATGGCGATCACGTAGTGTTAAATTTGCGTAGAGAAAATCAAGGACGTTTTAATTCCTTCAAATTGTCAAGTGAAAATAAAAAAAAAATGGACAATTTTCCTTATCGAATATATTATTCAATTTTCAACGTAAAAGGTTAGGGAATGGGTATATGGAAAATAAGTACAATATTTTGGCAAAATGGTTCCTGTGAAACATAGTACAGAGGTATCGATTTTATCGGTATCGGGTCCGTTCGCCCTAACTACACGTTCGCCCTGGGTCCATTCGCCCTACAAGTGGGTCCGTTCGCCCTGATTATTAAAACGTAGTTTAAAGAACATAATGGATATTTTAATTTAGATTATAGAAGTAATGATATGTGAAAAATATGGAAATTAATTAAAGTTATTTTCAAGCAATTATTACGTATACTATTTGAAATACTTAATTGAAATTTTTAGATAGATAGATAGATTTATTCGATAAAATCATCATATATTGAATTATTTCAACAAGTAAAATGATGACTCTCTGACCGGCGATAATGGGAAACGACCTACAATGTAGCTCTGCGTTTGAGGCTATATTACTTGCGATTTTTTTAAGCCCCAAAAATTCGAGTGACGAATACCTATGTCCATTGACTGTACACTTTAGCATGCCGCATATTTATAATTTCACAATTTATTATCCATCAGCAATTAAATATCACTTATTTTTCTATTATTTTTAATACCCTCCATAATTATAATTATTAGGGCGAACGGACCCACTTTTAGGGCGAACGGACCCACCTTTAGGGCGAACGGACCCAGGGCGAACAGGTATCAGGGCGAACAGGTAATAGGGCGAACGGGAATCAGGGCGAACGGACCCGGATTCGATTTTATCTATGATTCTACGAATTGTCCATTAGAGTTACAATATCATGCAATAATCTTCTGTGTTAACTTATATCATTATGTGTAAATCAAGAGTATGCCATGTCATTCATTTTGACAAACGCATAAAAAGAACTTTCCAGTGATCAACATTTCTCTATATCATTGTAAGAACTAAGCTACGTCATATGGTTTAAATCAAGTCGCTACAAGTATTCCAATTCTTGATAAAAAAAAAGACACATAAAGATAAAAAAAAACAATTGTACATTGACATTTACAACGTGTTGCGTCATCAATATCACTTATTATTCCATTTGAAACTGTCTCACTTAACAGGGTAGAACATAATGGACACTGAAGTGAAACTAGGGATCAATGACAATAACGTCACGTTAAAGTGAGGTTGCTTATTTTACTTAATTGAAAGACATAATGTTTTGTGTTAATTACAAGTGCACAGAACTGACTCCATGACATACTTTTTAAACCTATGCTACAACCCACGCTCTCAATTTCATGGATATCCGGGGGGTTGTTGCTATATTGTAACAAGCAAGCTACTGGACTAAAGGTACCTAGTGGTGACGTCGAAAGTTTTACCCTGAATTACGCTACAGAATACTTGTATCACGAATGACCACGGATATGTTCCGTTTGTCGTAATCACACTTCTGTGTTTTTCTAATTCCCGACTTATCACAGGGTTTGTAGAAAAAGTAAATCGACATCCATTAATGGAACGGGAACTACTTTTCCGTCCAGAGCACCTGAGTTCCAGTTCATTCCCTGTTGTAGTGTGGTTCGTGTCGCCCAATCTTTTGTTTTCTGTGTAATGTTTTGTAGATCATTGTTTGTCCTTTCGTCGCTTTTCATTTGGCCATGGTCTGTTATTCTTAGATCTTGTTTCTAATCACTCCTGTTCGTATATTCAAGCTTTTCTCTCAATTATTACAAATACTCTACAATCTAGCTTACATTTATATTAGGTATTAACTTGTAGCATAACGCGCAAAGGATGAGTATGTCTCGTCATTCAATTTGACTAATGCATGTAAAACAACTTTCCAGTGAACGATATTTCCCTATATCATAGCAAGAACCAAGCTACGTCATATGGTTACAATCAATTCTTTACACGCATTTCGCTTCGTGATCAAAAAGACACATAAAGATAAAAAGAAAGATGTACATTGACATTTTAAAAGTGTTACGTCATCAATATCACTTATTATTCCATTTGAAACTGTCTCACTTAATAGGGTAGACCATAATGGACACGGACTAGAAATTGCAGCTGAATAACAAGTACAGTCACGTAAAAGGATATTGCTTTCCTGCTTTACAACGGTACATGTTGTTGTATTGAGAGTCGTAACGTTTTATATATATGTCGAGTCTACACGTCACTATCTTTAGCTACATGAGGGTAGATAGAGTGCATTTAAGACAATATTATGAGTATATTCCTATCATAGAAATGCCACTATGATAGATATATATCTTATTACTGCCATCGGTCATGGTGTAATGATTAGTGTGCTCGTCTCGTGTGCGGTATATCGCGGATTCCGGGAAAATCTCTAAGAGTGACGCGACATATCTATCCGCGATCTGATGTTGCAGTGAGTTGGTGCTAGTATAAAGCGGACCGCATCATCATCATCATCATCATCATCATCTCATCGAAATGCAACTTGTTCTCCCTATGATATAGCATAAAAGTTGGTGATTTGGCTAAAACAGCAATAACTCATTCTATTTCTACACTATGTTCATTTGACATAATCTGAGAATAAAACGTGATCGGAATTGCGGATATGTCATTGTCGTTAGTTACCGCTACTACTATCGGTGTACAATGGAACACATCCTCTTGTGTATTTCATCGTCATTATAATTCGGCGTTTTATGGAACACAAATATCAATATCTGTTATGACCATCTGTTATCATTACTCATAAACATATTATTAAATCTACATTGAACCACATCGATGGTATAATGGTTTGCGTGTTCGCCTCGAGTGTGGTCGATTGTGTGTTCGAGTACCGAACGGATCGAACCAAAGACTATAAAACTGGTATTTCTTGCTTCTACGTTAAGCATACAGCATCGACATGTATATCCGCGGACTGTTGTTGCAGTGAGCTGGCACTATAAAAATCCAACTAAGCGTGTTGGTCTAGTACAAGGTGGACCTCATCATCATCTGATCGAAGATTAAATTCTTCTCGCCATGATATAGCTAATAAATTGCTGAGTTGGCGTTATACAACAATCACTCACTAACTATATAAACATTGTATTGACGTTGTAAGCTTCAATAAATGTAAATCAGTATTAAAATTATTCCTCCTTTAATAAACTGCAAAAAGAAGGGAATCAATACTATATTGACATATTTCATGAAATGTATCATTAATATCACTTATTCGTCCATTTGAAGATGTGGTGGTTAATGGGTTTTGTTAAAATGGACACGAACATACAAAATGTTGATCAAGGCAACAAGACAGACAGCCAGCTCCAATAACAAATAGATGTTTTACTAATGAAATACAGACAGATTGATGTTGTTTGTTTAAATACGGTTGTAAAACACCAATTAGATGTAAAGGAGGGGTCAATATGTGTATATATCTAATTTATCGCGCACGACTCGTTTCTGGAATAACATTTATCAGCTACGTTCATAGTCAGACTATATCAAAGCTAAATACTTTAAGTCTTTGGAAGCAGGAAAACGATAGGACTTAAGGGGGTATCATACACTATAGGGGGATAACTCTTTACAATGGCACCTTAAAATCTGATTCAGCCCACATTTTCTTTGGAAATGCCTGTAGCAAGTCAGGGTCATTACGGTTTTAACAGTTTTCCGGTTGTTGATTGATCTTATCTGTTTATATACTTATGAGTTTTGACTTTTCCTTTGGGAGATTGTTCGGAGTTCGGTAATTTTGTTGTTACCCTTATCAGTTGAACGCTTTGATCATATGATGTGTGTATGCAGATTTCAAGCATCTCAGTGATCAAAACCACAGATTGAAAAGCTGCTATGTGGCTAGTGAATATTTAGCTCTGAGTCTGTTGGTTGGAATTTGTTAAAATTTTGATATTTATTACAGTGGATTATATTCAAACAGACTGCCAATAAAATAAGAAAATTAAACGAGCAGATCAAATTTTACCTGAAGTGTATGGTACCACCTTAAACGGGATAACCAAAGACTGAGTAATAAAGGAGCTTGATATTGATAATTCAATTGGCAATTCTACATAAAACCCTGATGAAAGGGGAAATCCTTCAAAATTTCATATTAGTTTTGCATTCTGTGGGCAAGCCACCAAAGATGACGGAATGGATCAACAAGAAGTACTCTGAAACGTATATATTCAAAATCCTGCACTTTCACCAAACATATTTGTTGCGCTTGACGGTCGATTTGTAAAAAAGACTTCGTTTTCTCTTCTCTCCGACTTATTCCTATTTCGTATGTGGCGGACTTCATACAGGGATTACTCCCCAGAAAAGAGCAGAAAAAGGTTAATAATACCAAAGTGATAATTAAAAGCTATAAAGGGCAGATAATACAATAACCAAAGGAAAAAGGACAAGCAATGATTTATAATACACTACACACAAAAGGACAGATTGAGCATAAAGAATGTCACTAGGATCCGGTGGTGAACTCGTGTGTTCCAGAAAGGTAAGCATTTCCTGCTCGAGTAGTAGCACTCGTCGTGTAACTCTTGTTACTAGTATACAAACATCGTGATAAACCATGAATGAGGAAAGGATAGCATTGTGATTATGACAAACGGAACATATTCGGGGTCATTTGAGACACATATAATCCGTAATTATGTCATGGTAGCGACCGTAAAGCGTTCGAAGTGATGATTCAGCATATTTACAAGGAATCTTTGGATCAGCAAACCATCCGTTCTCCGTTCTATATATTGAACCTGATCCAGAAGATAATAATTGGAACCGAGTGAGATGTTACCGAGTAAATTGAATGCGAATGGCTGCTAACCAGCATATTGCGTACATGAGTTCATGACAATTGATGTCTTTACATCGGAAGTATTACGGTCGCCATCATGAATCGGCTGATCGTTACACGTTGAATGTCTCACAGATAACGCGGGATCAGTTTGCATTGCCGTAATCTCTCTGTTCAGTCGTCCACCTCTTTACGATCTTTATAGGAATTTGACCATTACCATATGATTAGCAATACTGATGCCAACTTTGAAACATGAACTACCTACCCTTCCGGAGAACCATGCTATTTCTTGGAATCCGTGATGCTCATCTTGTAGCTTTCTATGTTCACGTCGGTTATTATTTGTCGTTAGCTGGTTTTATTTTTAATTTATTTTTGGCCATATTGGCTTACGATGTTTCATTCTCGCTGTCTTTCTTATTATATTATTAAACTTCAATCAATTGTGAATTTAAATGCATTCTCTTTTAAGTAGGTGCCTGTAGATATAAACAATTAAGTCACTGGGGTGGTGTTTTTTTTCATATTTAACTGTTGCCTTCATTTAGAGTAGCTTTGCAGTGTAAGCCTTTGTATGTAATACTTGTCAGCTATGTCTCTTCATGAATATTTCCGCTGCCATCCTTGTAGTAGACACACTGAATTAAAGAAATATTTTTTGTTAATGAAATACAACAAAGGGATTTATCTGAACATATTGCTTTTGTCTATCCACATTAAAATCCAATTGAAGTAGTGCAATAAATAAGAGTAATAACAAAATTACCGAACACAGACCAATCTTCCAAAGGGAAATTCAAAACTCATAAATCAATAAACAGACAAAATCAGTCAACAACCGGGAAACTGAAAAACCGCAATGGTCCTCAGGGACAAACATTATGACATATTCAATAAGCATAATGAAAAAGAAAATTACCACACTGTCAGAACTGTTCCTAAATCCAATAGAAAAATCCTTAAAACAGAAGGAAAATACATACCCCTTGACCCTAAGACACATATACACGACCGATTACATTTCTGATTCGGTACATGCACTTTGATATAAAAAAAGTGAAGGGCTTAAGCTAGTTTTTTATGAACCCAATATTCCCATCTGAGCGAATAATGCGGCCATACAAGTGTTTCCATGAGTGTGTAAAATACCAGTCTTCACAAAATATCCAAGTGAGAGGCCTTGATATAAGTAAGATAAACGCTAAATGTGATAATTGAAATAAATCCGATATTGGTTTCAGATTGAAAGATAATTGCTTACTAGATAAAAATTAAATTAAAGTTTATACCCAGGGTGAGGTTGACGCAAAAAGGCATAATTTCATCTGATACATTACAAATTGAAAAGTTTACTCACATGCAATTGCAATTAAATGTAGTTTTAAATATATCAATTACTGCCATTGATGTACTTACTAAAAGGTGAAAAAGAGAACTAAAAATATGATCTCCAAATAAAACGAATGTAAACAAAATATACGGACATATTTCGTTACCACATTACATCAGATAATGTAATAATCATTGTACAATTATACTAATATAATATTGTGCTTATTGTAGCAGAGAGAGCAATAATTACATTAGTTTGTTGTTCTTCGTTTCTGTGTATGGTTGTTCATACCAAAATGTTAAGTAAATAAGCTCTAATATTCCAGCATATCATATAAACGAACCTCTGGGAAATTACACGGCGATCTAAGCATGCCCTTGGCGGGGACAGAGACATTTTCCTTTTTGGTGAAGTTAATGATTACTTCATTTTATTCATAGAAATGTAAAAATAGGGTTTTTCGTTTTTGAAGCAGCTCAGTTGTTGACATGTAAACAAATCTCCAGGATAATAATTATGAGAACACAAACAATAAGACGAAATTGGCGACTTTGTGTTGTCATGGAGATGTATCATCCAAAATAAAAGCTTGACCGTTGACCATAGTAGGTAACGTATTTGAAGAGTGCCTTGCACGTTAAAACATGTTTTTAATATTTTGAGAAAGAGTATGCGCATTTTAGCCGTCATAGAAGATTTAATTTTACGTCCCTACACAGTTCCGCTGCTACGTCATTGTTTTAAGTCAAATCATTACAAGTTGTCCACTTAATGATCAAAAAGGCACATAAGGATAAAAAAAAGAAGACGTACATTGACATTTTACCGGTCTACGTCATCAATTTTACTTATTATTCCATTTGAAATTGTCTTATTTAATAGGGTGGAACATAATGGACACGAAGTTAAACCTATGGATCTATTGCATGTAAGGTCACGTAAAAGATATCGTAACTTATCTTACTTCATCGAGAGACATGATAGTGTGTTAATTACGAGTCTACAGAATTACCGCCATGGCATACTTTATCAACCTATGCTATAATCGATGATCACATGATTTCACACCACGCTCTTTATTTCATGGATAGCTGGATAGTTGCTGCAATCTAGCAAGATGCTATATTAAAGATTCCTAGTGGTTAAGTGGAAAGTTTTACCATGATGTTGTGAAGCGCTACGGAATGTCTGTGTTTCAAATGATCACGCATAAGTTCCATATGTCGTAATCATAATTCGGTACTTTCCTCATTCATGACTTGCCACATGGTTGTAACAAAAGGTAATGCGACAGCTGCCTTAGTTAGATAGTAACACTGCTTACCCGCCCGGAGCACATGAGTTCATTCCATGTTTTAGTTGGATTCGTTTTACCTAATCTTTAGTTTGTTGTGTAATGTTTTGTAGATCACTGTTTGTCATGTTGGCGTTTTTCTGTTGACTATTCCATCGTCCTTTCTGTTTCCATTTACTGCTTCTCACCACCTCTGCTCACATTATCACACTGTTCTCTTAATCATTACAAGTAATCCACAATATAGCATACATTTATATTCTGTATTAACTTGTAGCATAACGTGCAAATGATGAGTATGTCTCGTCATTCAATTTAACTAACGAATGCATAGCAACTTCCCAGTGATCAACATTTCCCTATATCATTGTAAGAACTAAGCTACGTCATTTGATTGAAATCAATTCATTATTTGTATTCGGCTTCATAATCAAAAAGACACAAAGATAAAAAGAAAGTTGTACGTTGACATTTTTAACGCGTTACACCATCAATATCACTAATTATTGCTTTTCAAACTGTCTAACTTAATAGGATAAAACATAATTACACTGACTTTAAACTACGGACCAATAACAAGCAAAATCGTGTTAAAAAGATGTTACTTGTTTAACTTTACAGCCGTATACGTTATTGTTTTTATATTGAGTAGCAATATCTTATATTGATGTCGAGTCTACATGTTACTATTGTTAGCTACATGTGGTAGATAGAGTACATTTAAGACAGTATATTCCTGTCATGGAACTGCCGCTATGACCTACATATCTACCACTGCCATTGGTGTAATAATTAGCATGCTCGTCTCGAGTGCGGTATATCGTGGATTCCAGAATTATGCATAGCAGTGCAGCGACAGATCTATCCACGAACTGTTGTTTAAGTGAGCTAGCATTATAAAATTTCAACTAAGCGTGTTGGTCTAGTGCAAAACGGATTATCATCATCATCATCGTCACCGTCATCGAAATGTATTTTGTTCTCGTCATGAAGTAGCTAACAAATTACTGACTTGGTTTAAACAGCAATCCCTCACTTTATTCCTAAACTATGCAAATAATACCCTTGTGTTTTTCTGTTTATGTTCACTTGAGACAATTTAAGAATCAAGCCTTCTCTAAATTACGGATATGTCATTGTCGTTAGTTACCGCTACTACTATCGGTGTACAATGAAACACATCCTCGTGTATTTCATCGTCATTATAATTCGTCGTTTTAAGGAACACAAATATCAATATCTGTTATGACCATCTGTTATCATTACTCATAAACATATTATTAAATCTACATTGAACCACATCGGTGCTGTAATCGACAGTTGTAGATTATGTGTTCGTGCCCCGGAGGGATCAAACCAAAGGCAATACTGCCGGTATTTGTTTCTTCTACGCTTAGCATGCAGTTTTAAGGGGAGACATGTCTATCTATGGACTGTTGTTTCAGCGATATGGCACTATAAAAGTCCAACTATGTGTGTTGGTCTAGTACAAAGCGCACGTCATCATCATCTGATTTAAGCTTAAATTCTTTTCGCCATGATATAGCTAATAAATTGCTGAGTTGGAGTTAAACAGCAATCACTCACTCACTATATATACATTATATTTACGTTGTAAGCTTCAATAAATGTAAATCAGCATTAAAATTATTCCTCCATAGTTAAACTGAAAAAACAAAATAAACAACCCTATATTGACATCTTTCATGAAATGCATCATCAGTATCACTTATTCGTCCATTTGAAGGTGTCGTGGTTAATGGGCTTTATAAAATGGATACGAACATAAACAAGGTTGATCAATGCAACAAGACAGACAGCCAGCTCCAATAACAATTAGATGTTGTACTAATAAAATACAAACTGATTGATGTTGTTTGTTTAAATACGGTTGTAAAAACACAAATTAGTTGTAAAGGAGTGATGAAAATAATTTATAATACACTACTACACTACACACAAAATGACAGATTGAGCATCAAAAATCTCACTGCGATCCGGTGGTGCACTCGTGTGTTCCAGAAAGATAAGCAGTTCCTGCTTGACTAGTAGCACCGGTCGTGTAACTCTTGTTACTAGTATACACACACGGTGATAAACCGTGAATGAGGAAAGGATGGAATTGTGATTGTGCCAAACGGAACATATCCGGGGTCATTTGAGACATATATAATCCGTGATTATGTCATGGCGACGACCGTAAAACGATCGAAGTGATGATTCAGCATATTTACAAGGAATCTTTAGTTCAGCAACCTTTCGTTCTATATATTGAACTTTATCCAGATGATAACAATTGGAACCGAGTGAGATGTTCTCGAGTAAATTGAGTGCGAATTGCTGCTAACCAGCATATTCGGTACATATGAGTTCATGATACAGACCCTGGATCGTTTAGCTTAACAGATATTTCGTATCGTTTGCGTTTTTCGTTCGTTTCGTTTGCGGGTATCGTTCGTTCGTTTTTCGTTTTCCGTTCGTTTGCGTTTCGTGCGTGTAATTTGTTCTTTCGTTTCGTGTATCGTTCGCCAGTTTAATTAGACGAACACACGAAACGAAATACGAACGAACGATACACGATACACGAAAAGAACGCATGCTACGATTTCCAGTTTAAAATAATTACTACAATTTCAATCTTACTATTACTAAAAAAAAAAAATTAAAGTGTAAACAAAATTTTACATATACAAACATGTATTTCCTTTATTTACATGTACCAGTAAGTTTGTACAATAAGGGAAAACATATTTAATAAATGCATTTTTTCTATAATTTACTCTAGGACAAATAAACAAGAAATCATCTACATGTATGTAAACAAACGCCTCTGGCAGTTTCACCTGGAAAATACATGCACTGCAGGTGTGAAATGTCAACTCTTACATTTGTAATTTCATTCTAATTAACAATTATATGACCTTTGGAAGCCACACGCCTCTCGGATTGCTTAACCGAGAAAAATAACTGAAACACCTATGTCTGGCTGGAATTGTCAATTCAGAATCCGAATAATCATAAATATAAATTCTGTATAATTATATAATTATATAAATATAAATTCTGTATAATTATATAATTAAATAAATATAAATTCTGTTTAATTATATAAATAGAAAGTTATATTTGGAAGTCAAATATATGAGATTTAAAATTTAATCATAAATATAATTATTAAACACATTAGTAATAAAAACTATTTAATATAAATTGCATTATCCTATTACTTTACCGACTAATTTATCATTTTTATATTTAACTTGCTTTTAGAATATAAGATTACAGAAGTTAATCACATCAATTTGCACAAAAGTCATTCAAATAATAACACGATACGTATATGTTATCTGGATGTGAATTGATTGATACCGAAAATATCAGCCTGCCGAGCCAGAATATGAAGTTTGTTGGCGAGTGAGCGAAGCGAACGAGTCACAAACTTCATATTCTGTCGAGCAGGCTGATATTTTTCAGTATCAATTATATTCACATTCAGATGACATATTTATCATCCTTAAATCAACCATAAACACGGATACATCTATATTTGTATTTTTCGCGGGAAAAATTACATGATTCAAAATATTCAAAATACGCTTCCCAAAAACCGTAGTTCATAAGTAGTTTACAAAATATACCATTCATTTTTACAGGTTTAAATAAAGGTTAAGATTGTTGGAATTTCCCTTTAATGGGGATATTCATTTTTTTTTATTACAAACATCAAAGTCACCCATTTTCATTAAAGGTTTTGCTTACCAATGCCGTTCCGGTTTAGAAAACATGACGGTCACAGCCTCCTTTATGACGTAAAATATTATGACGTCTGAGGAGAGGTTATCAAGAATTGTGTAAAGTACATTTTTGTAGGACGATGTTTGTTGATATTTCTAACGCGACAGTTCTTAATTTGATATATGTTTTAAAAAATAATGTTAACTAGCTAATGGTGTAGATCAATTTTATTTATTTTTGCCATCTTCACAGGAATTATCGTTTAAATGTTAGGAGAATTTGGTGATAACTCCTGCTGACTGTTGATAAGTCCTGCTCAGCTCACGCGGACTTTGATACGAGTTTTGTTTATGGAGCCAGCAGGTAGATATAGCCGGAGGGAAGGATGATAATATTCATGTATCGTGCGTTCGTTTCGTGTATCGTTCGTTTGTTTCGTGTATCGTGCGTTCGTTTCGTGTATCGTGCGTTTGTTTCTTGTATCGTGCGTTCGTTTCGTGTATCGTACGTTTGTTTCGTGTATAGTGCGTTCGTTTCATATATCGTGCGTTTTTCGTGTCGTTCGTGTGAAGCGTTCGTTCGTTTTTCGTTCGTTTCGTTTGCGTTTTTCGTTCGTTTGCGTTTCGTGCGTAGTGTAAACTTATACGATCCAGGGTCTGTAACTGATGTCTTTGCGTCTGATGTATTACGGTCGCCATCGTGAATTGGCTGATCGCTACACGGTGAATGTCTCACAAATTACTCGGGATCAGGCTGTTTGCCGTAATCTCTCTGTCCCGTCGTCCACCTCTTTACGATGTTCATAGGAATTTGACCATTACCATATGAGTAGCAATACTGATACCAAATTTGAAACAGGAACTACTTACCCTTCCGGAGAACCATGCTATTTGTTGGAATACGTGATCCTCATCTTGTAGCTTTCTGTGTTCACGTCGATTATTATTTGTCGTTAGCTCGTTTTATTTTTAATTTAATTTTTGGCCATAGTAACTACGATGTTTCATTTTCTCTTTCTTATTAGATTATGAAATCAATTGTGAAATTAAATGCATTCTCTTTTAAGTAGGTGCCTGTAGATATAAACAATTAAGCCACTGTGGTGGTGTTTTTTTCATAACTAACTGTTGCATTCATTTAGTGTAGCTTTCCTGTGTAAGCTTTTGTATGCAATACTTGTCAACTATGTCTCTTAATGAATATCTCCGTTGTCATTCCTGTAGTAGACACAATGAATTAAAAAAATATGTTTTTGTTAATGAAATACAACAAAAGGATTTATCTGAACACATTGTTTTTGTCTATCCACATAAAATTCCATATAAAGTAGTGCAATATTAGAGGACAAACATTATGACGTGATTCAATAAGCATAATGAAAAAAAATTACCGCACTTTCAGAAGTGTTCCTAAATCCAATAGGAAAATCCTTAAAACATAAGGAAAATGCATACCCCTTGACCCTAAGACACATATACATGACCGATTATATTTCTGATTTGGTACATGCACTTTGATATTAAAAAAAAAAGTGAAGTGCTTAAGCTAGTTTTTTATGAACCCAATATTCCCATCTCAGCGAAATAATGCGGTCATGCAAGTGCTTCCATGCGTGTGTAAGAGACCAGTCTTCACAAAATATCCAAGTGAGATGCCTTGATATAAGTAAGATAAACGCTAAATGTGATAATTAAAATAAATCCGATATTGGTTTCAAATTGAAAGATAATTGCTTACTAGACAAAAGGTAGATCAAAGTTTATGCTCGACCCAGGGAGAGTTTCACGCACAAAAGGCATTATTTCATTTGATATATTGCAGATTGAACAGTCTTCTTACATGCAATTGCAATGAAATGTAGTTTTGAATAGATCAATTCCTTCTACTAATGTATTCCCTGAAAGTTGATTAAAAGAACAACTAATGAAACGAATCTAGACAAGATATACGGACATATATCATCACCACATTACATCAAATAATGTAATAATCATTGTACAATTATACTAATGCATAGTATAATATTGTACTTATAGTAGCTGAGAGAGCAATAATTACATTATTCTGTTCTTCTTCGCTTGTTCGTATGAATAATCATACCAAAATGTTATGTAAACAAACTCCAATATTTCAGTACCTCATATATAATAGCTCCGGGGAAATTACATGGAGAACTAAATATGCCCTTTATTATAAAATCTGGTAAAGAGTGATTTTTCTTTTTGGGGAAGTCATTGCTTACTTAATTTTATTCATAGAAATATCAAAAATAAGGTTTTTCGTTTTTGAAGCAGTTCAGTTGTTGACATGTAAACAAATCTCCAGGATATTAATGATAAGAACACAACTAATCAGACGAAATTGGCGATATTATGTCATCATGAAATTGTCTTGTCAAAAACAAAAGCCTGACCATGGACCATACATGTTCAACGTGTTGAAGAGTGCCAGGTTCTCTTACACGTTAAAGACATCTCTTAAATATTTAGGAATAGAGAGAGTGCCACAGAAGACTTAATTGTACGTCCCCACCTAGCTCGCCATACCTTTCCAGTGAGAGTCAAACGTCTTTCTCGCGTTTCTACCATCCGTCTTTCATTTCTGAAGCGTTTAATTTTGATATTGTTGAACTTGTTCTCGTCGATGTATAAACGGAGAACTTTAGTTTTAATACATTTACATTATTTAGGAACTGTAAATTTCAATAATAAATAGATCCAGTGCACAATGTCAATATCGAAACGCTTACTACCGAGCGGATGATACATTCAAGGTTTTACCTTTTCTCCCCATTTCATCTTCGAAATTGTTGATAGATCATACACCCCTTTTCATATCTACGCTAATGTTATATTCTATACTCGGAATAAGATAAAACACTGGCATCTGATCTTTAATTAATTGCTTGGTATATTATAAACCCCAGTGAAACCAAAGCTATTCAGACTGATTAAGAGCTTGCTAACTTGATGGTTAATGGTTTTCCTTGTTATTTCGGTGCTTAAAGCTATATAGACAGTCAGCAAAGGTTTGCAAATGCCAAAATGGCAATCAGAATCCGTAAATAGAAGAAGGACAGATAATGCAATGGAAAAAAGAACTAACAATGAACTGCAAAACACTATACAGAAAACTACAGTTCGGGCAGTACAAGTTTAAATGTAACATTTAGCTATATTAGAACTATAATATAATAGTATCAATTCTATTATCGATATTTAATGATGAAGGCAATATGATATCACACACACGCAAAGTAAAATACCAAAGTAATATGTGTTGCTAACACTGCCTTGCATGTTCAAAAAGCGAAAACGACATAAAATCAATCCGAATTTTTGGTAAAACAACATTAATGATTGGATAATTATAGTAAGTGGCTCAAGCTAATGATATGTCTGTTATTGTTTCAGCCAGATCAATACGTTTTAGGAAACCGAAATACCAACCAAATACCACAAGTGACTTTCCAGCTATAGGTTGTATCGAGTACATCTTGCCCTGGCCGACTCGTACTCACAATAAACAGTATGTCCAGAGGTAGACTGCCAAGCTATTAGAAGTATTTAGCACAGCTTATAACGGCAGATTCGCACAAACAATAAGCAGAAAACTCAAACCAACACATAACGGATGGTGCGGTGGTTCGCTAACTCTAAAACACTTCGCATTTTACCCAGTGCGTCTATTGTGTGAGTTTGACAGTAAATGTGAGTGCAACATACTAAGTAGATGGTTTAAGAATTATATATATATATATGAAGGTCGTTCAATAAAGACATTTGATATCCACGTTTTATTATAGCCGTATCTACTTGATTTGCTGTTTTATGCTTCCAATAAATCATATATATTATATAAAAAAAGTTTTACTCAGAAATTGTTACGTTATCACTACGATAATTAATAAATCAATTTAATATAAATAGAACAATCACGAAGAAAGATGCATTTTTTTAAAGTTATCTCAAGCTCCACACCTTATCTCTCTTTTGCTCGGGTATGCGTCCGTAAACAGATATGGCTTATTGATTGACAGTTCTGAGGTCATCTTACATGTAAATATAGATAAAATAAAATATGGTCCTAATTGCTTACTCTGACGTATGATTCGATTGATTTTGATTTTTGGTGTTTAACGCCACTTTCTTTTCAGCAATATTTCAGCTATTTCATGGCGACCAGTTTTAGTGATGGAAGAAGTCGGAGTATCCGGAGAGAACCACCGACCATGGGTAAGCAACTTGTAAACTTTATCACTTGCGGCTGCGAGTCGAGTTCACCCTTTTTTGTAATTTACAAAGCCGGGTGCGAACCCACGCCGTATTGGTGATAGACTTGTATGAGTTGTTAGGTAATCCAACTACCTAGCTCATTGAGCCACCAGGGCCCATACTCTGGCGTATGTGTTCTACCTAGTTATGAAAGGAAAGCTTAAACATTGATGGTCAACAAGTCACTAATAACAGCAAAACAAAGAAAGTTTAAACATTGATGGTCAAAATGTTCACTAATAATAACAAAACAAAGAGATTAGAAACAGTGATGGTCAACAAGTTTACCAATAACAGCAAAACAAAGAGAGTGGAAACAGCGATGGTCAACAAGTTCACCAATAACAACAAAACAAAGAGAGTGGAAACAGTGATGGTCGACAAGTTCACCAATAACAGCAAAACACAGAGTGGAAACAGTGATGGTCAACAAGTTTACCAATAACAGCCAAACAAAGAGAGTGGAAACAGTGATGGTCGACAAGTTTACCAATAACAGCAAAACAAAGAGAGTGGAAACAGTGATGGTCAACTAGTTTACCAATAACAACAAAACAAAGAGAGTGGAAACAGTGATGGTCAACAAGTTCACCAATAACAACAAAACAAAGAGAGTGGAAACAGTGATGGTCAACAACTTTACCAATAACACCAAAACAAAGAGAGCGGAAACAGTGATGGTCAACAACTTTACCAATAACATCAAAACAAAGAGAGTGGAAAGAGTGATGGTCAACAAGTTTACCAATAACAACAAGACAAAGAGAGTGGAAACAGTGATGGTCAACACGTTTGCCAATAACAGCAAATCAAAGAGAGTGGAAAGAGTGATGGTAAACAAGTTTACCAATAACAACAAAACAAAGAGAGTGGAAATCGTGATGGGAAAATTCTTACCATTTTTCACTAGGAACGAACTGTTATATCGAGAAACGGGATGGGAAACTCTTTCCGTTAAACGAACCAATCGGAAACTGCGGATGCTTTATAATATGCATCATGGGAATGCATCCAAATACTTATGTTACTTGGTGCCACCCACTATTCAGAGTACGACCGTGTTTTCCCTTGGAAGCGGAAATGATATCATCATTCCATTTTGTATGCTATCGCCCACGAATAATGCGTTGATACCTTGGAACAATCAGGACTAGGTTGCACAAACGTTTATTGAATTTAAGTGTCAATTAAAACTTAATTGGCTCTTAAATTATACGTCAAAATTAAAAGGGAGCATATAAAAAGTAAGCATTTCCCATATTGTGCCCCCTCTATATTTCCTTTATTGGTGTTCTGTTGAATTTCAACATTTGAAAAGCAACAGTTCCAAAGTTGGAGGAATAATTAATATAAGTATTTAAATGTAATCAAGATCAGCTAATCATCTTTATCTATCCATTCAAAATATATGTATGTGTTTTCATTATTTTCCTGGAATAATAAACTCAATATATCTATAAAGTTATGCCGTAGTTTGATCTAATTTCTAACGTAAATAAAATAAAATTTGCAAGATTTTCTGAATACTGGTGTTTCAGAAGCAATAAATGAATATTTAAATGTTAATATTTAAGTACGGACAAGTACCCAAGACCTTGTATTGTTTGGTCAGTTTTAAGTGATGTTCCTCATCTATATTCAGATCTCATTTTAAAATTATTAATGCAAATTATCTTATTTTAATTCATTTTTGTTCTCATTATTCAATAATTCCATCTTTTTGCGACACAAGATAACGTTGTTCTATATACATTTGAAATAATATAAACAAAACGTAGATATATTCATCATACGATGGTAGAGTCCGTTTGATTTCCATTTGTTTCTAGATGTTTATTAACACATGAAAAATATCAACTCTGACAATTAATTTCAAAATGTATGGTCCATTATTAAAATAAAATATCCATTAGGTCTCTATGTTAAATATATTTTCCGAAGTGTAAAAATCTGGATGGAGTGAATAAAAATGGGAAAATAAGAGACTGTACCTTGTGACATATGACATTTAAATGTTAAAGGACATCAATAACAATTTACTATCACCTTAATGGTCAGTTTAATGAGTAGCCTTTTAATATTTAGATGTCCTATGTCACATGGTACAATGAAATATACATTGAAAGCACATATCTGTTATTTTGTTTTGATGGTTGGGCTCTTATACTATTTGTACTCACTCTATGCAGATTTTTACACTTCAGCAAATTTGATTAATATAGAGACCTAGTGGGTAGCTTTTTTAATAAAGGGTTCAAAAATTTTGAAACTAATTGTCAGAATACGTATATATCATATATTAATATACATTTAGAAATAAAAGTTGGTTTGAAAACTTGATTTTTAAGAAAAAAAATTTCTGGAGATTTATAGAAGTCAATCGGACAATAGAAATGAATAAACTAAACATGAAAAAAAGTACTAAATAACAGTCATAAATCAAAGACGAGAAGAATATACAATGGCAACAAAAGGACAAAGGGACAAACACGTATCTACAATATGCTACACAGAATATTAAAACCTTAGCAACACGAACACCAGAAAAAACGGGGTGAATATGTGGGCTTTCATAACAATAATATTTTTCTTAATACATCGCGATATTTAGAAATTAAATTAGATGACAACAGTGTTCTGTTATAAACAGGACGTGAAACTTTTTTATTAATAACAGAGCTACCCAACCAAATATCATTGTTTTATACCACCATGTCTAGACTTGAAACCTTAAATAGAATCAGACGGAAGTGATTTTTCTTTGTTTTGTAATAGACTGTAGGGGGAAAATGTCAAAAATATTATTGTAAATAAAATAATAGTTATATTATTGTAAATAAGATTGATGGTGGTAATAACTTCATGTAGTTATTTGTCAATATATTTTGACGAATGTGTATTGCAAACTAGCCACCTTCAACAACAGTTTGTCAAAGCAGCGATACAATAACAAAATAATATGATAAGTGACCTTCAAACATAGTGTATCAATATGTTATATAAAAAGGCGTCACGTTGCATAGTTCGTGCTGCTCAATCTTTAGTTTTATTTGTACTGTTTTACCGGCCACTATTTAATTAGTACGAAATGATACGGATGTAAATTAACATAATGGAGTATCCAACATTATACTTATACACAAATTAAAGTAAGTGAACAACGCTTTATTTGCTGTTCTATAGTTCACAATCACAGTACTAGGGTCTTTGCATTCTAAGCTTTTTTTTTCTTTTGGCCATAGTATTGTCCTTCTTTTTTCGAATAACGGTTTCTGGTTACCACTTTGGTATATTAGAACTTTTATTAGATATTTTATAAAGTGAACTGCACTGTAAACATGTATTAAACATTGATGATGATTGTTCATGCTAGTATTTGATAATAGTATGTGCTGTTAGCTAAACGTCACGAAGAGCTATAATTATCTTTCATGTAATTAAACAAAATCGTCAACTTTACCAGCAGAAATCTAAAACTGTTCAAAAACAAGATTAATTCATGTTTTGTTCTTCCTCCTTTTTTAACTGCATTCTATTTTAGAAATAATCTAAAATTCTTTAATGTGAAACTACAAATAGACAGAACAAAATACCACACTTTAGCAACAGTTCTCGAACTCCTAGCACACAAACATGAGTTTTTTTGGGGTTTTTTTTGCAACAAGTCGAAATGAATACCTAGCAATTTAAATTTTCCCGAAAAGTTCCAGGATAGATTTAATTCTGGCAATAATTTATCTGAACATCCTTTTCTTGAGCCAATCCATATAGCTTCTGTTTTGTCAATATTAATTCTTAATCCAGCACATTCCGTAAATTTGTTAAAAAGTTTTATAGAGTTGTCTAAAGATTTTGGATCATCCTCTAGAACTAAAGATGAATCATCTGCATACTGACTTTTATATTTGGATAATTTTTTATAGCAAAGCTTAAAAGCTCGAAAATTGAAATATATAAATAATGTGATAAAGAATCGTTTTGGCGCACCCCTCGCTCCAAGGTGAAGAACCTGGACATGTGTCCAATTTTTAAAACAAAACTACTTATATCGCAGTAAAAGGTTTTAATCCATTTTTGAAAAACTGGTCCAAAACCATATATATAAATAACATTCAAGTGCACTTACAATGAATGACCACTCAATAGTATCAAATGCTTTTTCAAAGTCCACCAACAATGAAATACCTGGAATGTCCTCCTCCTCCATCTTATCGATAAGATCATAAATAATTATAGTGCATTCACCTATATATCTACCCTTTAAGAATTCCTTTTGAGTTTGACTAATTATGTTTTGTAGTATGGGTTTGACTCTATTTGCTATACTAGCTGATGCTATTTTGAAATCTACACATAATAGAGTAATGGGTCGCTAGTTTTTTTAAGTGCAATTTAGATTTTCCTTCATTTGGAATACATGTGATTAGACCTTGACGCTGGCTGGTATGAAATTTTCATATATCTAAGCTTTCACTTAAGCATTTTAATAAAGGTATCTTAATGTCATTCCAAACAAACTTATAAAATTCCACAGTGAATCCATCAATCCCAGGTGATTTACAATTTTTCATCTTTTGCAAGGAGGTAAGACATTCCTGTATTGTAAGTAGACCTTCACAAGAGTTTACTTCATCAGTATCCGGTTTTATTATAAAAGGGTGATTATCATTAAAAATAATATAACTGTGAGATGCATTTATACAGGGATTTATACCAGTATATAATTTATTATAAAAAATATTTTTGTTCATTGATCTGTTTTGGATCACTGATTTGCTGTTTATTTTCCAAGATGAGTTTTGGCATTATTTTTTCCAAATAGTGCTTCGTTTCTAAATTACAAAAATATTGTGTACTTTTTTCACCCTCCACTTGCCATTTGGCCTTTGCTGCCATGATAATGCAATTTACTTTTTCCTCACGAATAATTTTAATTTCGGATTAAAATTTTTCCATCTCGCCAAGAATAGCTTCTGAAAGATTTTCTGTTTATTGTTTATCAATTACAATTAGTTTTCCTGTAACTCCTTTTCTTTTTTATCCTTTTGTCTTTTTTAAAGGACAAAAAGGATATAGCTGAGCCTCTAATTTTCATTTTTATCATTTCCCATAATACCTGATTACTAATAGTAAACTCCTTATCAACATTGTCAATTTCTACTAAGTGGTCAGTTCCATATTCAAGCATAACATTTTAAATATCCTCTTTCTCTTTTAATATAAAATCACCCTCGTGTAAAAGACTATTATTAAACTTCCATGTACCCCTTCCCGTGGTTTGATTAGAAAATGTTATTGCTATACTTACAGGTGAATGTTCTGATCTATAGCTAATACCAATTTCTGATGACACAGCCAATGATCCTATATCAGTTGTTGTTAAAAAGTTACCTAAGCGACTTCGTTTTTTAGATGGTCCTCCCCATGAAAATTTTCTGTCATTTTGATGTTGTTCCCTCCAAATGTCTATCAAGTCTAAATCAATCATCATAGAATGTAATTTAAGTTTTGAGTTGAGATTATTTTCTCTGCGATAGTTATTAAGCCGTATCTAAATTGTTCATTGGTGTGCCTGTACCAAGCCAGGAAAGTGAACAGTCATGTATTTGTGTGTTAGTGGTATCAATGTTGTCTCTTTCTACGATTTTTCTATTGACATTTAGAACTGTCCTTATGTTGGCTTTTCATTTTATTACCATATCTTGATGTATTGAAGAGGTGTGGATTTGAAATCACCAGAATGGCTTGTATTATTCAATAGAAAAGATTGGATAAATGTCATCAACAAAACCATTTAAAATGTCAGACAAATAAAAATCACTTTTAGAAATAAACCTCTACACATACTCAAAAACAATATCAACACGTTTATGACATTTAAGCGTATTACCACCAATGTTCTATACAAAGGTGTCATGCAGATACGTATATGTTATCTGGCTGTGAATTGATTGATACCAAAAATATCAGCCTGTTGAGCCAGAATATGAAGTCGGTAACAGGATTCACCCATTTTCATTTGCGGTTTTGTTGACCAATTCCGTTCTGGTTTAGAAAGCACAAAGGTCATGACCTCGATTATGACGTAAAATGTAGTCCCAGGAGAGGTTATCAAGAATTGTGTCAAGTATATTTTTGTAAGACGATGTTTGTTGATATTGCTGACACGCCAGTTACTAATTTGATTTATGTTTAAAAAATGAAATGTTAACTAGCTAATGGTGTTGATGAATTTTATTTACTTTTGTCATCTTCACAGTAATTATCGTCTAAATGTTGGGATAATTTGGTGATAACTCCTGCTGCCTGTTGATCAGTCCTGCTCAGCTCACGTAGACTTTGATACGAGTTTTGCTTATGGGGTCAGCAGGTAGATATAGCGGGAGGGAAGGATGATCATTTTCAGTATCAATCATATTCACATTCAGATGACATGTTTATCATCCTTAAATCAAACATAAACACGGATACATCTATATTTGTATTTTCGAGGGAAAAATCATATGATTCAAAATACGCTTCCCCAAAAGATAGTTCATAAGTATTTTGCAAATATACCATTCATTTTTACAGGTTTATATAAATGTTAAGATTGTTGCATTTTTCCTTTAATGGTGATATTCATTGGGTTTTTTTATTACAAACATCAAATTCGGCAATTGGATTCACCCATTTTCATTACCAATGCCGTTCTGGTTTAGAAAACACAAAGGTCACGACCTCGCTTATGACGTAAAAATTATGACGTCTCAGCAGAGGTTATCAAGAATTGTGTCAAGTACATCTTTGGAGGACGATGTTTGTTGATATTGATGACACGACAGTTCCTAATATGATATATGCTTAAAAAAATTAAATGTTAACTAGCTAATGGTGTTGATGAATTATATTTACTTTTGTCCTCTTTACTAGAATTACCGTTTAAATGTTGGGAGAATTTGGAAATAACTCCTGCTGACTGTTGATAAGTCCTGTTCAGCTCACGTGAATTTTGATACGAGTTTTGCTTATGGAGTCAGCATGTAGATATAACAGGAGGGAAGGATGATAATACATGGTTCAAATGTCTTATGCTATAGAGAATAAAATGAAAAACATATAATATCATACTGGCGAAACAGTTCCGGGGGGACTTTATAGTATTTAACGCCACTTTCAACAATATTTCCGTTATATCGTGGCTGATCTAAAATCCAATCACAATATCGATATCCTTAACACACATATACATGACCACTCCCTTTCCTGACTTGGTACATGAACTTCAAATAAGTTGCGGGCTTAAACTAGTTTTATTGGCCAACAGTGTTGCTATAACGACCGTTCCAAATATATATTCTGAAAGAGAATTAACGAAACTCGTTAGGGTCGAGAAATTCCGTAAGAATCTATATTGTGGAATATTCTCTTACTTAAATATTTGTATTTCCATCTACAATGTGTTTTTATTTATATGTCTACATTTATAATCTTTAAAAGGTCCGAGTTCGAACCCCGTTCATGGAGAGATGTACTCGATACAACATTATGTGGTTAAGTTTGTCAGTGACTTGCGACATGTCAGTGGATTTCTCCGGGTACTCTGGTTTCCTCCACCACTAAAACTGGCCGCCACAATATAAATTTCTGAAATATTGTTGAAAGTGACTTTAAACAAATAAAACCAACCAACCTAAACCAGCGAAAATGCAGGAAAAAGGGATAACAATTTCCAAAAATAATACATTCTTTCTGTTATCGTCAATATTTAGAAATTGCATGTGTCTCAAATATTCACCTAGAGTTCGTCTGGTTTGTCATTACAAGCGCATTCGCTAACAGCAAAATAACGCTATGCGTGTTTATGGTTCAAATAGTAAAAGGTTCAAGTTCATATACGCAAAAATAACAGCAAAGACTTAGTATTTTTTTTTAAATAACAAAGGTGTGACGTCAGAGAAATGTATTAATCTGTTTATATTCCTAAATATAGCATCGATTAATGTATAAAGGAAAACCAACAGCTTGTTTATCAAGTCTATGAATACATAAAAATAAAAAAATAAAGTTGTAACGTGAGAGAAGTGTATTAATAAACCGGTGTAACAAGTCAACCATCTTCTCAATTCTATGGTTTTATAATAACCTTTGCTTACCTTTATAGATACATAATTGTTCTTTTTTTCTTTTTTTTCTTTTTTTTTTGGAAATAAGGAAAACTGACTACCATTCAAGGACAAATGAAATATTGTATAGTATAAGGGTATTCGATCATTTTTAACGAACTTATTAATGATTAAGTTTATCTAATGAACGAAAACATATAAAGATCTTAGCGTGCTGTAATTAAAACATGAATTGCTCCTTACTAACTCTCGAGGGTGGGGGGGTCGTGGTTCGTGGAGGTATGGTAGTATGATTTACACATACCACGTTCAATCAGTACCTTTCATGACTAAAGTTGTGGGTTCTATTCCATTTAGTGGCGAGGTGCACTCGAAACAACATTAGCTTTACAAAAAAACATTCAGTTTTGCATTATAATGCAATTGTAATGTAACGCGTATTTTCATTGGCTCTCGAGGGCCGTCAAATCTGCAGTTGACAGGCCTGAAGGAATCATTCTATATTCCTACGCCAAATGTACTTGTTTGTAAGCAATATGGCTGACCCAGATGCCGAAGCGGTAGCAGACGATATCCTTCCTGTTCAGATTGAACGTAGGTTCAATAAACTAAGCACATTCCATTGTACACAACTTATCCCCAGTCCCTTTCTTTCTGTTTTTCTGCATAGATTTGTTTATTCCAAACATAAAAGTACACTTCAAAGTTTTTCTCCCAATTTCAGTTTTGAAAATAAAAATTATAAAAATTATCTCAATATTTGGATACAACAAGTCCTACAAATGGTCATGATCAATGCCTACATAAATGAATTGAAAAAACAGTCTGTTTCTATTTTAATTTTACAAAAAAAATGAACTGTGCAGTGCAAAAAAAATGCATCTTTTTCTTCCGTACGATGTTCGTCCCCAGTTCACGGTAGTTGTGCATTGATGTTTTCTCCCGTTGCTTGGAATGTTAGTATGGACACATATTCTACAATGAATTACAGAAAAGTAATGACTAAATAAAACGAAAATAATGTCACCTATACACAGGCACTTGTTTCTATCCATGGGAAGGTCCACTAATGTATAAATAAAGAAAGGTGGCAAACAGCATTCCACCACCTGTCCACTTCAAAGATTGATTCAGGACAAAATATGTTTATGTTAATAAAATAAAACATATCTAAAATTATAATGTTGTTCTTTTCATCATTTGTGTATTTTTCATGAATGGAAATTGCCTCTACTGATATGATATCCTAAAATAAAACTCTGAACTTGTGCTAAAACCATGTTTTCAACTTGTACTTTCACTTTCACTTTCACTTTCTATTTTAACTGTCCAATCACATACGACCTTATAAATTTGCTGCATATCTAACCGGAAGTGAATATACTGAGACGATGGTAGTTCAAAATGTTCACCACGCTCCAGTAAATAATCATACAATTGCTACAATGAGGAACATTGAGGGGAAAACAATTTATGTATTTTGAAAGATTGATATGTAATAAAGCGATTGACATAAGGTAGGATAAATTTTATTATTAATTACTGTGATTATAACGTGTTTGAAGTGGACAGGTGATGGAATGCTGTTAGCCACCTTCCTTTACTTATGCATTAGTGGACTTTCACATGGATAGAAACAAGTACCCGTGTACCTATAGTATGTTATACAAACTATGATTTCCATGAATTATTTTGATTCTACTCTAGTAGAAAAAATCGAACATATTTTGAATGGAAGTCAGTAATAAATAGAAATGCATGTAATAACGAAATCCACTGACCTGAAACTATTCTGTGATGTAATTAAGTTATTGATATTTCCCAATTTGATGGCATTTTGCATTTAGCTACATAAGAAATGCTCAAAAAATCGTAAAATCAATCAGTAACCAGTTTGTGTCAAAATGTGAGCGTCCCAAATTATATCACCGGATGACGATAAATTACAAAAGTCAAAGTCGATAGATAGTTGTCTTAAGTATTTTTTCCGGATTTTTTTTTTATATCAACAACAATATTATGATTTTTTGTTTGCATGCACCTCGGTCCTACTGAATTAGATGATACATTGAGAGCATTTGAAGAGTTGTCGGTGTCAAAATTGTGAATTTGACGGTCTAATTTGTTAAGCGGAAGGAATTTGAAAAGTCCATATATTTCGTCATTTATTTGTATGTTTTCAAACTAGTGTGTACACTTTGGGAGAATTTCATTAGAATAGGAATAACAGTACTGTATTTGAAGAGTTGGAGGTGTCAATTGTGGATTTGACGGTCACAAATATCTGTTTTACCGGCTCCACTACGCGTTGCCAGTAAAACGGCATTTGCGACCGTCAAATTCACAATTGACACCTCCAACTCTTCAAATGCAGTACTGTTATTCCTTAATTGATCTGCGGTAGGTTGGTTGTTTTGTACCGTTGACTCCGGTTTCCTTTAACCATAGAACGGATCACCACCATGTAATTAAAACATTGTTGAAAATCCGTAACCAAATATCGGAGAAATTTGCCCCAATATACTACTTCCTGATGTTCAGAAAAATTTGGAAACACCAAAGGTGTAAGCAGAAGCCGTAAATCGAAGAAGGACAGACAATTCCATAACCAGAAGAAGAAGGACGAGGGGAAAAAACAACGATCTACAAAACATTCCACACAAAACTAAAGGTTGATCAACACGAATCTCACTAAAAAGAGGGGTGAAGTCAGGTGCACCGGAAGGGTTGGAAATTCCTCTTCCACGAGTAGCCCTGTCGTATTACTCTTTTAACAAACCCTGCCATAAGTCAGAAATGAGGAAAGGACCGGATTGTGACACAATGCCATGATCAATATTATTGCACTTTTTAGTGCAGTCTGTAATTCAATATTTAAATATCAAACTAAATAGCGAATACAACGGATGTTTTAGGACGAACATGGAATTGATGTAAACTGTCCTTCAATAAAGGAAATATATCAAACCAAATAGGTGCATTGTCACGTCTCTAAGCTATGTAATGGCAGACAGTTTTATATCATTGTAACCTTTAGGGTATATTCATTACATAAATACCATCTACCTCAAATGGAGGACGTCGTGGTCGTGATCGTATGGTAGTTGGATTTACGTCTACCTGTGCAGTCAGTGTCTATCATCGCTGAAGTTGTGAATACGAACCTCATTCATGGTGAGGTGTAATCGATACATTATGTGGTAAAGTTTGTCAGTGACTTGTGACAGGTCGGTGGTTTTCTTCTGGTACTCCTGTTTCCTCCACCAATAAAACTGACCTCCACGATATAACTGAAATATTGTTGCAAGTGGCGTTAAACACCATAAACAAACCATCTACCTCAAATGTTTTAGCTTCAGAAAACAAAACTACTAAATCATATCACGTTAAAGTTATAAATACGCTATCTTGTTCTCAATAATTTAACACTCTGTACTGATTTGAACGCAAGAAACATTAAGACAAAAACATCTTCATCAATCAATTTCAAAGCACGCAAAAGGAAGTTTGCCAAGAGCATTTAAGAATAGTTTACATGGCAGCACTAAATGAAGTGGAAACAAACCTGACGTAATTTACAATTGATGATTTCCGTACGTTGTTGTCTATCATTAGCCGATCTTGCTGGTTGGGTTTTGTAAAGATCATGCAGTAAAAAGTAATTCGGTTGATAATTTTTTCTTTTTCTTTTTCTTTTTTTTCTTGCAATGTGTTTCAGTGATAACCTCGTTATAAATCAATATATTACAGCTAATGGAAATTTGCATGTGAAGTGTTTCAGTTGCCATTAAAGTCTAAATTTAATATAATTTTACAACACAAAGCGCAATAATTTGAACTATTTTGTTATTCACTTGAAATCATGTTGTCTCCCTAATATTAATATTAGTACTGTCGTAGAAAACATTTCATATGTCTTCAGAATTTCTGTTGCAATATATTCAGGAATATACTTGTTTGTAGTCTTATGTATTTTGAAACGTGTTTGATGAACATATCAGTTACATATTAGATATTTACGTTACGTTTTTACTACTATTGATGGGTGGATATCTCTACTGGAGGACTATTTGTCCCCACACCCCACCCCGGATATCATCTCCACAGTAGTCAATCCTTCGGTAATGACATTATTTATTATGTATATTTTATTTTTGAAATAAACTGTTCCTAAATAATGCAATTTAGTAAAAACAGACAAAGATCTATAATCCTAACTACATTTTCTGTCCTGTTTAGCCGGTTGACTTGTTCCCAAAGACTTTTAAATTATATGGCTTTCTAATCTTTTGATAATAAACGAAGTGGGTGAAGATTATGTGTTTTTCACATATATTCATCTCAACCCGCGACATATCAGTAAAGGGGAGCAAATGAGATGTGATTTAAATCATCCTATTTGGTAGAGAATTTGTTCATGAAGGTAAAAAGATGCCACTGTAGTGGGACTCTAAGGGAACATATATACTGCCATTGCAGGACAGGGAAGATATCATGGAGACGATTAGAAACTTAAACTTTTCTTTGCAACTGACGAATTAAGACAGCCTATGATAAACTATATAATAAAATGAAAAACAAAAATATAGGACACCATCGGAACAGTCCCAAAATCCAACCGAAAAATCATAGAAACAGAGGCATTATCAATACCATTAACATACATATATCTGACCGCTGAATTTTCTTCCTTGGCATAAGCACTTCAGTAAAATGTGGGCAAACCTTTTTGTAATTATATGAGCCCAAACATCTCCTGATAGTTAATTAAGGCGGTCGTGTACATGTTTTCTGCATGAGTAAAATGTCAACCCTTACATATAACTGGGTAAACAGCTTAGTTATAAAAATAACCCGCTGGAATCTCGGCTTTAATGGATGATAATTAGAAACTGATGCAAGTTGTTTTTAACTAACATGAAGCGTGGCCAATAAGACGTAAATATTACCAGATAATAATGTATACCTTAATTAAACAAACAGAAACCGGAAAGCAAACAACTTCAGAAGGTATATACATAAGATTTAGTTGGACAAAACCTTCAGAAAGCTAAGTCAACATTCACATAGATCACATGAAACGTCTAACCTTTATACCAACGTCTCCGTACAATTATTTATTGTTTATTACTTTTTTATTCATGTGAAGGTTAGAAGTTCCTGTTCGCATGTCTCTGATGTGGCTAACACAGAGTGTCTCATAGCAAGGGATGATATTCCTGTTTTGCAGGTCTCTGGTGTGGCTTACATAGAGTATCTAATTGCAAAGGGATGATGCAACTAAAACTCTTCATACAAAATTGCTTAATTGTTTGCAGAAATTGAATGTATTTAGGACTAGTTTATTTGATGTAAAGCGCTTGAAATGTAGAGCACCGTCCATTTTAGGGAGGGATATTAAATATGTTGTTTATGTTGACAACGATATTAGTTATATAGACGTAGGAATACACAATTTGAGGATAACATTATTAAATATTTCAAATGAAATGGCTGAACGTATCAACGCACAAGCCCACGAATTTCCAATTATAACGTCGATAATTAGCTTTTCTCCCTAGGTGAGCTATGTATAAGGAAGTTGCTCATATGTCTGATGCATCATGTGGAAGTTATATACATGTAAATTAAAACAAACAAAAAAAGATCCAAATAATACACTTAATTCAGAAATAGAATTGATTTCTATGTGTTTGATATAAAATATATGGAAATATATGGAAATTTCTTATTTTTTGCAGTGAGTGTTTGTTTTACTTTTACTTACAGTGTAAGTATATTGTATTTTGCCTGTAGTGTCAAAAAGTATAAAATAACTGCCAAATTGTCATAAAAAGAGCAGAAATATGTGTTCTTTTAATCGTCCGTTATCACGTCCGCGCTACATGACGCAGATACCAGAACATATGTATTAATCCTATGATTAAATAACACTGCAGTTTATTTGACCCATTTCTCTTTATCCGTTATTAGGTATAAAGAATATGTGTTAATAAACATGATAATCTATTCAAGTATACAATTAAGCTCAAATTAGAATAAAATAATTGTCCCGCTATATTTATTAACTCCTTATTTCTTTTCTTCGGTCGATGAGAAGCTATATAAAGCAAAGCGATCTGCCCATTATTTTAAGTAATCATTCTAATTGAGCTTTCGTGACTGTTCTTATTGTGCAGCGTATTGAAATAACACAGCATTATGCAACAAAAAAGGACAAACCAGAAACTTAATCATGTTTAAAACGTATCTGGTGGTAAATATTACAACGTAATAAAATAATGATGTAGGGAGTCATAAACCTTCCCGTTCTGAATACGCTTGTGGTAATGAACGGATATTTCAACATTATAAGAGAAAATGTCGTGTAGCGACATTTTATCTGTTGAATGACATATATCTCCATAAAAATTTGATAGTGTACCACCTTTATTTTCCCTCAGCCCTCGGAGAATGGAATGGAAGCCAGTTGTCACATAGTAGGTAGTATACTATAATAGAGCTTATGTAATATGTAATATAGTCGATATTTAATGTAGTGCGCACGACATGTTTCTGGAATTACCCTTCTCAGATATTCTCAATGTCAAACGTTTGGAAAGCAAAATAATTTAAGATTCTTTGGAATCAAAAAAAAACCCAAATGACATAATAAGCATAGCTAAGTTTGCATATGCATGATGGAGGAAAAAACAACATCAGTTTAACCAAAAATCACATTATTTTGAAACTGTAAACAGTGGAAAATTATACATGCTTTATTAGATCTAACGCAAGTGTGTAAGTCAAAGATGCCCTCAGAGTCGTGATCGTATGGTAATTGGATTTACATCTAAAGTTGTGAGTTCGAATTCCGCTCATGGCGAGGTGTATTCTATACAATATTATACATTTATTGCATGCTAGTGACGGAAATATAAAAAATATATTCACCCACGAGGGCATCCCTTGGGGAATATGATACTCCTGGGTGAATATATTTTCATATTTCCTGTACCCGCATGCTATAAAGTTTTATTATACCGAATGAAACCAAGAAAACACATTATATGTAAAATACTGCTGGCAAACATATTCTAAGTCCATTGGAACGTTGTCTCAGATATTAAAAAACCACATGTAACGGTTGCATACCTGCAAATGATGCGTTCTGACGTTTTCCTGTCAAAGAACGATGACTGGCGGGAAAACCCGCGAGGCTTCCGAAGTGGTGGAATATGATTTTTATTTCACGGAATATGATTTTAGTCCTGTGTGATCACGTGTTCTGATTTTTACCAATTGTCCAATCAAATTAATATATTTATTGTAATTAATATATGAGGTATAATAATATGTGATAAAATTTGTATGTGACTTACGACAAGTCTGTGATTTTCTCTAGTCACTCCGGTTTCCTCCACCAATAAAACTGTCCGTCACGATATAACTGAGATATTGTAGAAAGTGGCGTTAAACACCAAAGCCCTTACCCTACTTGTTTCCTTAGATCTAATGCAAGTGACTAAGTTTGAACATCAAACTGTTATGTATATTAGAATAGCATAGCTCATGCCTCAGATAACACCAAGTTCCCAGAGAAAAGTGAGTTTAATCAGGTGCTCCTAAAACGTCGAATAACAATACATGTATTATTCTATTCTTTAACAAATAGATCTAAATGGTGGTTGGTTTTTCTTATAAAAAAAAATAATATAAAAACAATGTAATGACGTCAGCATCAGATATACTGAATATCAGATATCATTGTGGCGGTAATAAATGCATCATTTCTTGTCGTATATTTGTTTTGTTTCATTCCGTTTCAAATATCAATCACATCAGATATATATTCATAACAATTCTCGTATTGATTATGAACTTCATTCATTCATCTATTATACATAAAGTGTAATTAAGACATTTGCAATGAGAAATCAAGTGTTGTGTGGTATATACAGTCAAATCTATATCTATATTAAGAGGTCATCATTGGGACAACTACGACGTGGTCTTTTATGATAGATGACCTCTTAAAAGCGATGCAGTTCATACGAAATTTTTCATGACAGCTTTTAATACAGCTGACTGCTTGATAGATGTGAGCGTATGGACAGGGTTTGACCTTATTGAACTATAATAATTAACAGAAAGTATTAGAACATTGATTTGTAACTACATTCCAGCAGTTGTTTTGTCTAATGAAACCGTCGATATCTAATTTACTGCGAATTTCTGGAATAAAAATCATAAGGAATGTTCATAGTCAAAGTACTGGAAAGCATAATATATTAAAGTCTGTCATGCAACGGAAGACATGTTTTTTGTCACTATTTGTTGTCACATAGACTTTACCATCAATGACCCATGTTGACCTGAGCATTATTTTACGCACATATTGTCTAACCATGAATGCTAGCTCATCATGTGATTTTGTTAGGTCCTGGTTAATAGAGATGTTTTTGAGACAGTCGGTAGTCCTCAAATTGTTCGCTGATTCTAGAACTTTGGACTTCAGTTCATACATGTAATTGCGAATCCTGGCAATAATTTATCGTGGACGATCAAGAGTGCGTTTGTCAGTACGATGACTAACCTCTATATCAGCAACTTTCATTTCAACTCCAATTTGTTTAACAATGTCAACTACTTTGCAAGATGTGTTTTCACCGGGGGAAAATGCCACACTGCTAAATTGTAGTAAACTTCTTCGGCTATGTTGTTCCAGGTGGTCACACTTATCATACATTTCATTTTATTTTCATCTTTTACATCTTTTATCTCCTCCAATAACTTAAACTTAGTTTCGAGTTCATGTTTTTACTTCAAGGGCATCGATTTTTTCAAGAAGAGGTTTGTTGTCTTTCGATAATTGCCTTTTCAACGGTTGCTTCGATATCGAGTTTTAGTATATCTTTGACGGCTATTGCAATTCGTGCAATGTCTTCGTTTGTGATGGAAACTTTTGGAAAATTTCCACCCTTTCCGCCCATAATTTAATTTTCAGGATCAATCAACACAAGTTTGAGCATCAAAGTGTTATGTAGATTAGAATAGCATAACTTATCCTTCGCGAGCACACGAATTCAACCCGATTTTTGGTGGGTTCCGTGTTGCTAATTGTTTTAGTTTTTGTGTTGTCCTATTATGTGTCTTTATGTTCTGAGTTCCGTGTTGGGATGTCCGTTACGATTTTCGTATAAAAGCTATGTTCGGTTAGTCTTACCACCAGTTGTTTGTAGGAGGGGTCATTTCTTCCGATTTGTTGGGTTTTCTATGTAAGACAAGCCATAAAGACAGCTGCGCGTGACCTTGTCATGCATGGCATTGTCAGCCAATCAAATCGGCCGAGTATAATCAATAATCAATTCTACGACTGATGTAGTAATATAAATCGTCGTCTTAGTAGATCTAAAAAAAGCTTCAAATATAAATTTTACCTGAATTTTAACTGATTTCCGCTAATATAATAGATTTAATGCGGTTTTAAATAAGTGTGTATTTACTGCACGTGGTGTTGTAATATTGTGTGTAGTAAACATGACATTGACATGCGAATGAATGAATTATGAATGAAATCGTCATGCTTTGTTTTTAAGCTGAAACGGGAGAAACAGGTACTTGCACTCGTCCTTATTGAAGATCTGAGATTTCTTCCACTCGTGAGAGAAAGTCAGCGTCTTTCCATTCGTTCCGCTACGCTCCACTCGTGCATAGACGGAATTTCTCACACTCGTGGAAGAAATCCCAGGTCTTCAATAGGGGCTCGTGTAAAAATCTATTATTCTCACTAATGAGACAGCACAGTTCCTAGTTTTAGCCGTGTGAGATATCATAGTCTCAACCCGTGGGTGAGATAAGAATTTCACCCTACTTTTCCCACAAAAAAGTTACGCTTCGCAAAATGTCATTGTATCAATAACATCGCTTAAATATTTACGTTTTGTGTATTTATCTAGTCAGCCACTTATCAACTGCCCCCGAAAATTAGGTTACAATAAAAACATGCATCCCTTTCATGAAAAACACACACGCTTACACAAATTGAGGGGAAATAACTCTGTTTGTTTACATCGTCTGCTAAAAGTGCATAGCTGTCAAATAAAAATATCCTCTTGTTAAATTAGTGAGAAAAAGAATCAAACACGGTAAGAGGGCAAGACGGAAAAATGTCAGACACCCGCGGGAAAGATTTATATTGGTCTCCAACTCGGCGAGCCTCGTTGGAGACCAGAAATCTTTCCCTTGCATGGCCGTAGCGCAATGGAGGCAAATGAGGCAAATACCTCACTTTTGAAACGGCAAGTATAACCTTTGAAAACAAATTAAAAAAAAAAATTCTCCAAAATTTGTCTAATTTCACCCATAAATCCATTGCTAATATCACGGATTATAAATTCATTGGACGTACTATTCGGTTAACAGTTGTTAGACAGTGACAGTGTTATTTGGCAGCTGTATGTCATAAATTCAGATGAAAAACGATGAGAATATCTGATGTTGCTCCCACGAAAAAACATTGCAGAAGACGTTGCCGTTGGAAAGTCATCATGTCACTTCACAATTGGTTGAAGACAGGGTCTTTAAAACGAAAATTAGATGATGGTAACTTTCAAAACGTCAGTGTGGATTTGCATATTCCATGTTATGAATGAAATAACACATTTACCAGATTCCCAGAAAAAATATGTCTAGAAAATCCAACTAACTGGCAATATCTAGAATGACGCTCAAACAGGTCTGAGGGGGTACAATATGCAGTAAACAGTTATATTTCTGAATTTTAAAAGGCTTTTTCAATTTAGAATTTAGTCTAAAAATTACAAAAAGGCGTCACCTTCCGGGGGCTTTGCCCCCGGATCCCATTTACCCTCTGCCCCCAAACCCCCGCTGGGGGGAATATCCCCCAGACCCCACTTTGCCTCACTTTATGCAGACCCGGCCTACGGCCGTGCCTTAGGTGTCTGAGATTTTTCCGTCTTGCCCTCTTACCGGTGTTAGATCCTTTATGTCTTATTTATGTTATTTGTGTTTGTTTGCGTATATTGTCCAGCAATATTGAACTGTGTTTTTGCTTTGTTTTTCCTCCTCTTATGTGCCCTATGTTGCCAGTTTATCTGGATTGTCTATAGTCACACGAAATATTTTACGACATAAAAATTTCACGACAATAACTATCGTAAATAGTTAGTGTCTTTGCCAAAATTGTGGAATATATTTAGTATTGATATATGTAGCTTATATTATACGTTATCAGTCTCGAGATGTTATATATCCCGTTTTCAAAGGGCAGTGTTTTTGTTAAAAGGTGAGTCGTCAGCCGAACCTTTTAGCAAAACCACTGCCCTTTAAAACGGGATTTATAACATCTCGAGACTGATAACATTTTTATCTGAATGTCATTCCTTTGTAAGTGTACATATGGACTAGATAAGGCATTTTGAATAAAAGATATTGAAGTGTGATGTAAGTTTTGTTTCCATAACTTAAAGGGGCATTATCTGCCAAATCGTAAATTTTTGTTACCTATAAAAACTATCAGATATGGTTGATGTCTTAATAAAACGTGTTTCTGTAACTTCTTATGAAATGTACGCACATCGGGGGAAAAAACCTGCAACTGCTCGTGTTTTGAGATCGATCAAGAAATGGACGTCATCTTATTAATTATCGACATTGTTTACAGAGTTTGTCGAATCGTCATTAAATCAGTACAACAATGCACTTATTTCTTATTTTTTGTGAATCAGCTTTTATTCGGTGTTGATTACGGACAAAGAACCATGGAAGTTGGCAGTTAATAAGCGACAAAATACAAATTATTCGTATTTACCTGTCACTAGTAAGGTCAATTGCATACGGAAAAGGCGAGGTCACATTATTTGCTTGTAAGCAAATAAATAATCGATGGTAATTTTCGTTCTCCAAAGGTAGAAAGTGGTTCGATAAGTTGCTGAATGTGAAATATTTACCTTTATTTCATCATTTTAAAGCTATTTACCAATTTCCAAAACATATAATTTTCTTGGTCAAAATCGTAGCTAATGCCCTTTTAAAACATTTTTTAATTGCCCCTTCAGTATTCTCTAATGCTTATATAACACGAAATTATCATACATCAGAAAACACCAAGTTCCCAGACAAAAGTGAGTTTAAGCAGGTGCTACTGAGAGTTCATTACCTCTGAAACGTCGAATAACAGACAATGCATGTATTATTCTATTCTTTTACAAATAGATCTGATGGTAGTTTTTTTTTTTTTATAAATAATTAATAAAAAAAACAAACAAACAAACAAAAAACACTGTAATCACGTCAACATCAGATATACTGAATATCAGATGTTATTGTGGCGTAAATAAATGAATTCTTATATTGATTATATACTTCATTCATGTATTATACATCAAGTCTAATACACTAAGACATTTGCAATGATAAAGTTTGTCAGTGACTCGCGACAGGTCGTTGGTTTTATCCAGGTATTCCGGTTTCCGCCATCAATACGACTGACCACCACGACATAACTGAAATATTGTTGAAAGTGGCGTTAAACACCATTAAACTAAACCATTTACAATGAGAAATCAAGTGTGCTATGGTATATACAGTCAAATCTGTATTAAGAGGTCACCATTGGGACAATGATAAATTGTTCTTTTGAGACAAGTGACCTCTTAAAAGCGGTGCAATTCATATGAAATTTCCCATGGCATGACAAGAACAGATTAACTCTTTAAAAGAGGTGATGTTATGTTCCGGTTTGACTGTATTGATCTTCAGAACATTGATTGATGAGTACATTTATGTAGATGTTATGTCTAATAAAACTGTAGATATCTAATTAATTTACTGCGAACGACGAAACAAACAATCACCTTTCATCTTAACTGAACTCACTGCACACAACAAAGACCACAACATATAACGTTGGAAATCCAGGTCCTGGCTTAGGACAGGCACAAAAATATGGCGGGGTTAAGCCTGTTAATGGGATCCCAACCCTTTTGATAACTGGATCTCCAACAGCAATACATATATAGAAACAAAAGATAAAATCCCTATACATTTGCTTTCACTCAAAAAGACCACATACTATCACAAACATGAATGACAACAAAACATGAATGACAACAAAACATGAATGACAGCAAAACATGAATGACAACAAAACATGAATGACAAACAAAACATGAATGACAAACAAAACATGAATGACAAAAAAACATGAATGACAACAAAACATGAATGACAAACAAAACATGAATGACAAACAAAACATGAATGACAACAAAACATGAATGACAACAAAACATGAATGACAGCAAAACATGAATGACAAACAAAACATGAATGACAAACAAAACATGCATGCTCATACACATGATATTCTAGATATTGTCAACACCCAACCTTTGATAAAGCAAAATATATTGTGCATTATTTAAATATCCTAACAACTTGAAAAACCAGTTATTATCTATTATTCTTCAGTACCTTAAAGGAGAACGAAAACATCCATATATTTAATTAAAAATCAAAAGTATAGTTGTTTTCAGGTAATGTTCATATCAAACAAAGATAATATTTCATCTCCTTAAAAAGTATAAGGGGATTAAAAAATGAATTTTGAATTTCTCGCCTTATAATGGGATTAGACATCTTGTGGACTTCTCTATTATTAAAGACCACATAAAGTATATTGTACCCGGATTGTATAGCGGCACCCCTTCTATTCAGGTTAACAAGTTAATAGCTGATGGACAAATAATACGTTACAAATGTTGAATAAACTTCAGAATAAACACAAAGATAGAAACCCTTAAAATGTTTCACGTCATTTATAAATTGGTAAAACTACTTGCTTAAACTCATATTTAATTTCTACTAATATTCACCACATAAAAAACGTGACAAAAATGGGAGTGGCCAGTAATGCCATTTATACTCTTAATCAAATTAATTAGAGAAGACTTTATCTGAAGAAAATGTGTGTGGTAATGATTAATTTCAATAGTTCCTTCAGTTGAACAGATAATTTGTTTTTACGAAAATCGAAAATCTTGACAAATATTGCATTGCGATCTGTACACGTGAGGACACACAATATAAACAATGAAAACTGATGAAGCTTCAGAGATTGAATTTTGTTGACTACGACTCGTCATTTCTCCTTCTGGATATTCAGGTTCAAAATTATATGCAACTAACCCCATTTCATTAGAATTTCTATCCATTATGACGGAATTCCAAAAATGTTACTATTGTTTTGATACAGTTGAACAGGGAAATGGGAATGGATGGAGTGACGTCACTGATAAGGGAAAAATGGCAGCCTGCATGTTTTGCGGGAAATTTAAAATCAATAAGATATAAACGTGCTTTAATATCAGCCCATGTAAAATTTTCATAAAAAAACGTCATATTTTCTTTTGTTTATTAGTTCTAGATTCTGTAAAACCACAAATCAAAAGTTGGTTTCGTTCTCCTTTAATAACCTTCATCAGATATGTTCATGGTTAAATGATCGGAAAGCCTACAGGAACCTATGCATGAGGGAGGATATCATTATTTTTGTTAATATTAGTAACGATATTTAGGAACTTTTAATAATAAATATACATTTTTGTGTATATAATACCGTACACCATGTCAGTACCAAACAGTGATTATTGGGAGGATGCCCCCCACCAAAACAATCAGCAGGGGTTTCTACACTTACGTTGACCATTACGGAATATCTGTGTCACAAATGGCCACGGATATGTTCCAATTGTCATAAGCACTTACCAGTCCTTTTCTCGACCATGACATATCACTCGCTTTGTAACTAGAGTAACACGACGGGTGTCACTAGTGGAGCAGAAACTGCTGACCTTTCCTCAGCAACTAAGTTCACCCCCGATTTTTAGTGGGATTTGTGTTGCTCTATTTTTAGTTTTCTGTGTAGTGTTTTGTAGATCATTGTTTGTTCTTTCTTTAGTTTTCTGTGTAGTGTTTTGTAGATCATTGTTTGTTCTTTCTTTAGTTTTCTGTGTAGTGTTTTGTAGATCATTGTTTGTTCTTTCTTTAGTTTTCTGTGTAGTGTTTTGTAGATCATTGTTTGTCCTTTCTTTAGTTTTCTGTGTAGTGTTTTGTAGATCATTGTTTGTCCTTTCTTTAGTTTTCTGTGTAGTGTTTTGTAGATCATTGTTTGTCCTTTCTTTAGTTTTTTGTGTAGTGTTTTGTAGATCATTGTTTGTCCTTTCTTTAGTTTTCTCTGTAGTGTTTTGTAGATCATTGTTTGTCCTTCTTTAGTTTTCTGTGTAGTGTTTTGTAGATCATTGTTTGTTCTTTCTTTAGTTTTCTGTGTAGTGTTTTGTAGATCATTGTTTGTCCTTTCTTTAGTTTTCTGTGTAGTGTTTTGTAGATCATTGTTTGTTCTTTCTTTAGTTTTCTGTGTAGTGTTTTGTAGATCATTGTTTGTCCTTCATTAGTTTTCTGTGTAGTGTTTTGTAGATCATTGTTTGTTCTTTCTTTAGTTTTCTGTGTAGTGTTTTGTTGATCATTGTTTGTTCTTTCTTTAGTTTTCTGTGTAGTGTTTTGTAGATCATTGTTTGTCCCTTTCCTTTTGGCAATTGTGTTCTCTGTTCTTCCTCGATTTATGGATTCTGATTACCCCTTTGATATCTGCAAACTCGTCTTTTTTTCTGTACTATTTTATGTAACGTTGTTATTATTTTAGTTTCATATAATTACGCAGAATTTAGATTAATAAAAACAGAGAAATGAATGAGCTTGGAATACTGTTTTGTATCATATGCCTATTTATGGTAATACACAGGAATAAAACAATTAAACCGTCATGTTATTTTTGTAACGTTCTAATAATGATAAATGAGTTTCCTATTGGAACATGCAGATTATGAAAATTGGAAATGGTATTAAGAAAAAAGCGATCAACAGGGGGAGAAGAAAATTCTGAAACAATTTGAAGAAGCAATCTATCTCTTAGAAGGAATAGATACACTAACAGGGATAGTATACTTTTCCGTTGAAGTCATCGCAACCTAAATTCTACAGTCGTCAACACTAAATGGTTGACCATTATGAGATATCCATTTCTCACCCCTTGGATAAAGTAGTCCATTAATTTAGGTGAAAAAGATTTTTCTATCTTACCCTGGCTCCAGGGTAAGACAAGCTACACGCCGTTTTTCCCGCAAAA